>JAFJYH010000219.1:0-79574 GCA_017365405.1 Cadophora malorum | reverse complement strand
GGCCAGGGTTGAGAGGGGGGGTTGGGGCTGGGATTGGGATTGAAATTAGAGTTGGGGTTGAGGTTGGGGGTGGCCCATGACCAGGTTGCGAAGGGGCCGAGGGTTTGCGCTGGACCTAGACTTGATCCTTGTGCTGAGCTCGAGCCTCTCGCAGTAGGTCCTTGTGGACGGCGAGGTTGGAAGGGTGAGAAGCTGGTGTTGGATGCTGGTGGCTGCGAAGTCCTATTTCTAGGGTCGAACATGCTTTGTACTCCTAGCAGTGGTGGATTAGATGACGAAGAATTTCGTGGAATACTCCGTCGATATTGACGATCTAAACCCTCCTGGAATTCGGTCTCAATTCGCGGATCCGGAGGCGGACCCATGATCAGATTCCCAGCCGCATCCAAAACCGGCGTCGAACGATCCTCAAGCATCGCAGTGAAATCCATATTCTCCAGATCCAACTCTTCAAACTGCCTAGGATCCAAATCCTGCCCGCCCGAACTGTCACCAGAATAATCCGTCTCGAAGAAATCGGCATTCAGCTCAGGTAGACCTCCTTGTCCTGCTCCTTGCCCAGTCGTTGGTTGATTCTGATTTTGTCCTAGACCTGCATCTGCACTTGAATCTCCAAAATACCCATGCGATCCTGATCCTGATCCTGATCCTGTAGCAGGTAACGCAGGTTCAACAGTCGCCCAACTCTGTGACGCGATACGCAATTCTTCCAATCTCCTATCTACTTGCTCTTGAGCTTGAGCTTGAGCTTGAACCGACGCATTACCCTGATTCCCAAATGTCGCGGTGATATTCATTCCAACATTGATATCTGGAGGAACATTGTTACTGTTACTGAGACTGAGAGGGTAATCCTCGTTTATTTTTGCGATGAATTCATTCTGGTCACCGTCGTTTTCTGCACCTGGGATGTTGTCGAAATCGATATTGGAGGGCCCGGCATCGGCATCGTTTTGAAGCGTATCCCAGCGGTTGTGTTGTTGTTGGGTTCGGGATGGAGGAGGAGGGGTTGGCGGTGGTGCGAAATTGAAGGCAGCGTTGCCAGATGGTGGATCGAAGAATCGGAACAGGTTTGATGATTGTGGTGGTGCTTGTGCTGGTTGTGCTGGTTGTGCTGGTCCATCATAGAAGCCCAGAGCATCTGCTAGATTTTGGAAGTCCCTCGGCTGTGGAGGCGGTGCTGGTGGTTGTCCGAAAGGATTATTGAATGGCGGTTGTTCGAATGCATTGTTGAATTGTGTCTGTCCAAATACATTGTTGACCAATGGTGGCCCAGCAGCATTATACCTCATCCCCGTCATCGCATCTGTACAGAATTCCCCAACTCTTATACAATTCGCGCAAGGCCTCACCTCGCCACATCCTATATGTAGCCGTCTACATCTCTCGCATGGAATTATCCTCTTTCTTGGTGGTGGTCTCCTACTCGAGTTTTGCGGTGGTGTATTCTGGTAGCTTGTTGCATTCTGGTTGTTTGAAGGATTGAACCGTCGGATTTTGGCTGGACGTTGTCCTGATGCATTTTGTCTTTCGTCCCCATCATCATCATAGTCTTCTTCTCCTTGTTCTACAATTCCAGGTTGCGATCCACGGAGATCGCCTGCCGCTATCAATCTTCGTCGTACAAACTCGGCTGACTCTACCATGATTTTTGGCCGAGTATAACTAGAATTGGCGAATGCCGGTAGGCTGGCTTGACCATTATTTTGTTGTGCTTTTCCTTGCCATGTACTTTGTCCTGCTCCTGATCTTGGCCCTATTCCTGTTCCGGGCCTCGGTCCCGGTCCAGGTCTTACTATTCTCTGCATCCCTTGATATACAACACCATCATCCTCCTCCTCTTCATCTTCATCTTCATCTTCGTCCATATACATATCCATTCTTCTTCGCACTGATGGCCTCCCAGGTCTCGCTGTACTCTGAGACCCTTGATAAACAACGTCATCATCATCATCTTCGTCCTCCTCCTCCTCTTCCCTCCTCCTCTTTGGTACCCTACGACTCCCTCCCCCAATCCCTTCCCTACCACTCCCCCTCCCATTCTCCCCCGGCCCAACAACAGGTCCATTCCGTGCCAATGGCTCCCCCCTCATCATCCTATCCCTCATCCTAATCTCCCACTCCTTACTCGGCACTCCATTCCTACACGCCGGACCCCACCCTTTCTCCGTACACCTACTACACGGATACCCCGTACTCCCCAAATCACATTTCCCATCATCACGGTGTTTCCTGCACTGCCAGCACTTATCACTGCAGGGATTGGTGCGGTGCTGTGAAGGATGCGAGTTCCACCAGCGATTGACTTGATCGTTGAGGAGGCGGCGATCCTGCTTGGATATTTTGCCGTCGTTGGGGTGACGGTGTCTGGGGCGGGGTAACTCCATCAGTTCGGAGGGGATGTTGGGGGGTGGTAGGGTGGCGATGTCTGGGTGAACAACTGGACGCGGGGGTAGGCGCCATGTTTGAAATAGTCCGGCGGCTTGAGGTTGAGAAGGCTGTTGAGATTGCTGTTGCTGCTGTGGCTGTGACGGTCCTGCTTGTGCTTGTTGCTGTTGCTGTGGTGAACGTGGTGCTGGTGGTGAAAAGGTCGTTGGTGCTGCAGGCTGGCGGGGTCCTTGTTGGTTCAGGTAATCCAGCATTGAGCCGTGCTCCTGGCCGTTGACCGGGGCATCGGTCATCGTTATATTACTGTCATCATCCTGATCTTCTTCTTCGAAATCGTCATCGTCATCTTGCCGTCTGACAGAGCGATCTAGTCTCCATCTATTTTGGCCTGGCCTACCCCCTCGTGGTCTGCGAGGATTCATCCTTGTGAATCTGCTAAACAGTCTATATACTTTGACTTTGCTACGGATCTAGGCTTAGTACTTGTTTTTCCTCCTGCAAGCAGACAGTTGAATCGCGCTGCTTCTCATCCAGTAAGTTCAATCTGCACGGATTTGTTGACTTTCTCGAAACAATAAGCGAGCTGACTCTTGGCACAAATATAATGTAATTGTTGTTTGCGCGCGTAAGCTTTCCACCTTTCGAACTGAGTCGCTAGGATTACGACAATTCTGCTTCTCAATTCAGAAGGGTATATGTCGACTTGAAGTGCCCATTTTTGACTTCGACTTCGAGTTCTTTATTAGTCCGGCGTGAAGTCTTTGTTGCTTCGTGGCTTTTGTTTACGCGATTGCCGCTTGCGGACTTCTGGATACGAATACTAGACGAGGTAATGAAATGCATGAAAGAAAGGGTACTTGGGTATTGAAAGGGGATTTAGGGGTAGAGAAAGGATGAGAAAGGGTGGATCGCGTTTCTCATAGTGACGTGGACGGTGCGATAAGGCTCGGTATTAGCAGAACAGGTAGGGGTTCTCTTGCTTGGCAAACTCATTTTCGCGATGGTATCTCCTTTTGAGGGCAATGAGGTTAAGTCAATAGTCTAGATCTGCCTTGATATCAAGATCATGTTTTGCTATGCATCCTGTTGCCCTACCAGCAAAGAGTCGGCGCGTATCGGTTGAAGATCTCGTAACCGGAGCCGCGCACCTTTGGTGAATGGCAATTGATAGCGTATGAGTTGGCGGCTCATCTTTGTAATTGCATATTATACAAAGTCAAGTCTAACGTAACTGTAATGAACCACCCTCATTTCCTGTGCAAGTCTCTCGTTGAGCGTCGAGACAGGGCTAGGATTTACCGAGTTTCCGTTATCCATAGACCTGCGAAAGTAGAACGAGCTAAAAGGTATAGAGGGGTAATAACTACTGGTATTTGACTCTCAAAAGATTGTGAATATCATTTTCTTTGAGAGAGCATCAGAAATAAAATTCACAGTACCGCTTTCTGCAATGTACCAAGCTTGGGACTTTCGAAAGCACTAGGAGGACACCGACCTAGCGTGGGTTCTAGCGAATAGGTCCCATGTGAACAAGTGCGTACCACAAAATGCACGTCACAGGAAACGAATGTCCTGAAACTCTCCCTAAATTGATTTTTTCCAACAGCATCGCTCAGCTATAGTTGACTTCCAATAGCTGCTGCGTGTCGTGGTTAGATGTTAAAATTAGGTAAAAGGAGATCGGGTTAAAAATTCAGAAGCTTCAAAACCTTTTCCCAACTGCAGAATCATCGTGATGGCCCTTATTGAGGATGTAGGCTTATACTACGAAAGATGTTTTTACCCTTGATATATTACATCGTACTCATTTCCATAAGCGCCATATACACCTCAAAGGGCTGGATCTTGGCGTTCCGCGGAGAGCGAAGGAACCCGACATAATTTGCTAAGCTTGAGGCGGGCTGGGAATGAAATCGAGGCAAGTTGAATAATTTGTTGCCCATCCATAGCTGACAATTCTCGCTCGTTGGACCTGGCACTCGACAGTGATTGTCCATTGGAAGTCCTGAGATGCAGCTCAAAAATATGGAAGAGATGAGTAAGATGCCTATGGGCAGTCGGAGTCTGCTTTGAGCACGGCATGTTTACAGTATCTGGACAGCAATGAAATCTCTACAAATATTCATCTAGACTTTTGATTATGCATTTTGACTCGTTGTCCAGAATGAAACATTCTATAAATACTCTACAGTCCCGCCAATGAAATTTGCTTTTATTTTGCAGAGCTTTGTCACGGCTGGACCTTCTCCACTGTTGACTCATCCTTCCGATGCGTTCTTGCCGGACACTTCCAGGAACGTCCCCATGTAAGAACTCTCGTATCAAACTTGTCAGGACGTCCATCTGGGAAGTGATACTTGTTTCTCCACCACCCCGGGTTCTTTTTCTCCCAGTGCTCTTCAGCACCGGGAATGTCCATGAGCAGCTCACCATTCCATTGCTGAATAGCTTTCCTATTCACATATGCATTATTTAGCTCCACACGAATGTCCAGGATAACTTCGTCTCTTTCAGGACTAGATGGTTTGTCCATGATGCGCTGGATAATATGACATTTGCGAGCCATATCTCGATCCCTAGGATAGAAGAAATTCCACCAGAAAGCGAACACAAAGATTGTATCGGTGACGAGGATCAGCGTGATGTTCCGATGAACAAACTCATCGAAACATGTTCCAAGGTATCGCCATATAGGGCTTGGGTTGTGAATCATTTCATACATTGGATGGTCGATATAGGTCTTACGCAGATGTTGGAAAGTCGCACGCCAAGTCTCTAACATTGCGCTTGCGCCGCCGAGACTTATGAAAGCTGTAATAATATCAGTGGAATACCTTGTAAAACAGGATGAATTGTATACCCATTGTAGATGCTAAGGTAGCTGATACGTAGATTACTCCCGAGTTCTTTGAATTGATTGGTGGTGGTTGTGCTGGGCGAATGATTTTCTGGGGTGCTGTGAAATCCTTAGAATTAAGATTTATTCTGAGCAAGTACGCATTTATACCATCCATGGAAGCGAGCTAACCATTCCAGATCATACCGCCAGATACAGGACTCAGCACTATGGATTGGAGGTTCACTAGAGCACTAGTGCCGAGTAGCGGCTACTCGCAGAACGGACTAAAGAATTGGTCACTATAAGACTTGGACTTATATTAAGTCTTTGCTGGAAATATTAGGTTAGATAAGGAGGTGTGTTTAGATATAGGTCGAGTGTACCAGTCCTTTGAGGACACTTCTGGCGTGAGGAAGAGGGAAAGTTCAAAGTACATGCCAAGATAAATGCGGGTCTTGTAAACAAACGTTAAGCGGAAGCTAGACACTTCAAGGAGTGGATTTCTACCCTCGGTGTGAATTTTATACACGCAGATAGTATAAATTTGCGAGTCCCCATATTTCCAGAATCTAAATGAGTACATATAGTTACGCGGCCCAGGCATGGTAAGTGGCTCATGTAGCGCAGTCTTAACAAAGTACGGGATCATATTTGCAACTTTCTACAATCAAATCCAGCTGTGGGTTCAACTTGCGATAATATTTGGGTCTGTGAGGGGTATTGTGTTGGGATTTCATGAAGAAGATAACCTCGCCATAAAGATTCGCGACTTGTTTTGTAATGTCGAACTAGCCCGTGGATTTGAGAGCATAATGTAGGACGAGTCCGTTATCAGCTTATCGAACTGTCCGGATTCTTCCATTTCCACCCCTGCATCGAGTCCACCCTCGCACCAGAAGATAAGTATCATCTTCACCGCAGTCGTTAGATAGCCTCTGTACACAGTATCATTTTCATCCTGTTCTGCTCCCTCCAAAGGATTATACTCTGGATCTATCGCATAAACGAACGGTATCTGCGCTTTTGTGGTCTGATTCAGCTCAGAATCAACAGTTTCGTTGTTGACCATGAGGAAAAAGTGCGGGGTTGGCCAATCGGTTCGGATTCTGGTTCGTTGTTGCCAAATATATTAGCAAGTCTTGTAGTAACATATTATCAAACGTCAATAGTGAAAGGTTCAGGTCGAAACAAAGTCTTGGAAGATGGTTGCAAACCCTTTCAGCTCCATCATGCTCTTCCCCTCTAGCTTCTCATCCTCTACCCAGAACATGTGCCATATATGCCTCATGCCCCTAGGATCACGGCCTGCTTCCGCGTCACGTGTCCATCACCAAAGCCTCGAACTTTTCTTTGAACGGGCCCACTTTAAGTCAGAACAATTGCTATAGCTTTGTCGGTAAGCTATCGTGCCCACTGTGCAGGTTATATCGGATGCATCGTTGCTGGTATCGCATTCATCGGCTACGCGGCGATGGAAGGAGGAAGATGGGCATGAGGAGGTTCTCGACTACTGTGGACGACATGTGGAGATCTCAGAAGAGGTGCTCGGCAAGACGCACCCCAACACGCTCACGAGTGTTTACTGTCGTGCTTATTTACTTCAGAACAAACAAGAATTCTCTTATTTTTGGCAATCGGATTAAATCGGCTAACTACTCTCGTTACTACAGGTAGCCTCAAATCTCACGTAGCTAATGTCGTCTATATAATTATTGAACCCCTCACGAAAATCGATCACGTTGGATTTACTAGTACAGAACATAGAACATAATGTTGCTGGCAAGCGATGCTAATGCAACGCTATTAAAAACGACCGCTGCCACAAATGCAAAGCTGACGCAAAATCGATTATGCTAACCAAATCACTCTTTGCAACAGAGCGGCACATCAAAGCAACCTTTACCAAAGATGGCCCCGTCCTACCAAAAACAATAATAATAGAGATGATGGAAGAAAAACAAAAGAAGCAGCAAAAAGCTCTTGATCAAATTGAGAACTATTTTGAGAAGACCAGACCTCTGCCTCGGGCCTAGCAGCGGTATAGACCGCTCAGTGCAAGTGTTCGGCCCAGTCTCCGCAAGATACTTGCAGCGACGCCGTCTATCACAATCTCCGTTCCGCTGCACAACAAACTTCTGTTCGACCGAAAATTAATGGCAGAGGACCGAAATGTGGACAATGTGGCAGCTGGGGGCGGAAACTGCGGGATATGTGGACTAGAGCACAACCAAGAGGGGACGCGAGACCTGGTCTCCCAAATCCCAAGATCAAAGTTCCCGAAACCAGGAGTCTTACCAAGATTCACTATGTTCTGGTATGCCTGGATGTCTAGGGGATTCAGTGCAAACCCGCTGATATTCTCCGAGTCGAAAGTGGGTAGATCCATCCCCCCGAGTTCCCCCAACCAATAATTGTTAAGAGGAATTGCAGTTGAGTATATCTCCCCTTCTTCTGATCGACATTTGTTTTGTTTTTTCAAAGGAGAGCGATGTTGCCATTATATTCGATACAAGTAGCTATGAAGAGGTGCACGAAAGTCTGCAGGATCTCCGCATCACAAGCAGAAAACATGGCTCAAGTTCGAATCTAAGACTGCGGCACGCTGATCAGATTTGATTGCACTGGGCAACAAGATGAGAAGCGTGGCGTTACAGCGTCGGAAGAAGGGTCGATTCTTAAAGCTCACTAGCTGGACTCTCCTACTTTGAGAGACCTTCTCGGACAGATCGTCTGCCTCATTGACGAGCGATCATTCCCTGCCCACCGGCCCATACCACACTTATCCATAAGAAGCAGCAGAGATTGGCGACAAAACTAGCGATAGACAGTCTCTTCAGCTGGTCGAGCCTGCAGCCACAGGTGTCGATACCCTGCTCCAAAAGGCGGTCAAGGAAATTATTGGAGAGCATCAACACTGGAATATTGGCATCAAAGGACAAGCTCATACCGGAGATGCATATTGGGGGTCCAATTGGGGCATCTCACATAAATGATGGCGTCAAGGTGGAGGAGGGTGGAAAGGCTTTGATCGGGAGGAGGCGTTCTATTAATCAAAGACTAAAATTAGAAATATAGAGATTTTAGGAAAATGTAATGCAGGATTTAAAAGAGCTGTAAAATCTCGTAAACCTAGTCAGGTCATGCTCAAGGCATGGTGCTAAATGCCCGTTCCATAGTATCTTTCTCAGACCTGAGCATCTATGACTAGCTCATTGTGTCCATAGCTATATGGTTGTAGAATTGGCTCTCGTTCAACACCCAATCGAAGCTCACTCTGATGCTGATCGTTCAAAAACCAGCCAAAGCGATAATCATGCCCTTGTCCTTTTAGATTTTTCGTAAGCCCACCATCCTCGATTACAGCCTCGTGTACATCGCTCAAGAGCTTGGGACTGTGGCATAAGTACAATATCTTCGACGAGAGGGTCGATGGCTTCCTCGGAACAATAGGCGAGCTCCTGCTGAACACCGACATGAAGATACCAAATTGAATCAAGCTCAGCGGAATGTTGATGTACTTCAGCACACTAGCAGTAGTCTGAAGTGTCTTCGGAACGTCCGCATTCACATCATTGTATGCAAGCTTCCACAAGGTTTCGAGAAGTGCAGGTCCGACAATCGTGAAGAATCGAGAGAGTAGTCCACCAAAACCGACTGCAGCCACAATAGGTGACCCGCAGAAAAGTCGTGCGATCGGACTCATGCCTTCGTAGTCAGCGAGTACGGCATCGACTCGGCTGATATTTGGCTTATCAGTGGCTAGTTGACGAAAGGGCTCCATCAAGCGGATGGCATGGTCGATGCTCGCCCACGACATCGTGGAGAGTGTAGACGAGAACATGGTCAGGCCTTTGACAACGGCTGGGGACCATACTTCTCCAGATCCCATGTAAGTAATGCCAACCCATAAAACGATGAAAGGTGCGACCAGAACAGCTTCAGGAAGAATCAGGAAACGCATCCACAGAGCCCATGGATGAGCCTCGCCACGATTTTGTTTGAAAGACTCTTGCTGCGGGATTTCTGGTGCAGGCGGAACCACTGTCGAAGCTGGTGTGGAGATTATCGATATCGTCGTCATCCGAAATGATCGACTGGTTTCAATGTCTTCGTTAAAAACCTGCTGCAGCTTGAAACAATGGTTGCACAACTCGTTGTCAATGAATTTCTGGGTCTGGTAGACAGGGATGTTTTGAAAATCGGCCAGAACATCCGAATCATAGAGTAGACTCGCCAGTCCTGCCAGTCCGGCAGGATCTCTGGGAAGGCCGTAGCTTCGCAGATGTAATGTCAAGGTAACACATACGGCGAAAGCAAGCATAACCGCTGAGAAACAGATCCCCATCCATATGCCAATGCCATTGACATCGATGCTGATAGAGCTATCTCTATTGTACTCGACCTCCCACAGATAGTCGCAAACAATGGGTAGCAAGATGGTGCTTATGACATACGGTGTCGCAACGAGCGCGACGCTGAAATTCCGGCACGAGGTTGCTCGGAATGGGACCGTGAGAGCAAACATAGAAACATAGTCTAAGCTCAATGACTTCTGGACGTTAGCACCGTTCATCTTGTTCATCTGGAACCATGGCTCGAGACGCCGTACATCAGCGTCCACATTAGCCCACAGGGAGCCCGAAAGCACTGCGGTGGCCAAAGCAAGGAATCGCCACGCAAAGAACTTCGAAGCATCGTCGTCGAAAGCAAACATGTTGTGTTTGCCGTATTTGTATCTTGAAAATATCCACACAATGGTGCCCAGCTGGAGAGCATGTAGTCCTCCAATGCAAAGCAGGATGTAGCAAGGATGAAATGACCATGGTTTCCAGGTCGCGCTTCTAGAGGCTGTAGAAGCTCTTTCGGTTTTCTCGGCTGTAAGTTGCTTGTTAGCAAGGCTTCGCGAGGAATGATTCTCTTAGAACGTACGTGGCACTGTTTCGATCAGGACCGTGTTAGTATCTTCATCAGGTTTTGGTGATACAACTTCGATTCGATCAAGCTGTGCTATGTCATCTTGGTTCGGTGCTGCAACATGCTGGTATCGCAACGACATCTTGCTATGGTTGCAAAACCACAAGCGAAAATGAATGCGAAAATGTCGACTCAATATGGAGAAAAGAGACAGAGATTGCGAAGCGAAGTGCTCAGCCTGATCCGATGTTCGTGCCACTTCGAGCCAGAACGCCATAATTCTTGGCCTGTATTTCCCGAGCTGAGCACCACAGCACCAATTGGACGCCCAAAGCTAAGCTCTTGACCACAGCGGAACTTAGTTCTGTTCCAGCAATCCAACTTCGCCCAGTTTATTTTCGGAATTCCCAAGTATGCCTTGTGCTAGTATATGCGGACTTTATTGATTCACATGCATGTGCTCAGCCCGATCCGATGTTCGTTCCACCTCGAGCCAGAACGCCATAATTCTTGGCCTGTACTTCCCGAGCTGAGCACCACAGCACCAATTGGACGCCCAAAGCCAAGCTCTTGACCACAGCGGAACTTAGTTCTGTTCCAGCAATCCAACTTCGCCCAGTTTATTTTTGGTTCCCAAGTATGCCTTGTGCCAGTATATGCGGACTTTATTGATTCACACGCATGTGCTCAGCCCGATTCACTTATTTGCAGAGCTACTTCTCGCGCGAAGAAGAAGATAAGGCGGCCTCAGTCCGATGTTTCGAAGGTATTGCTTGAGGGACAGCAGCTGCGACGCATGTTTATACCTTACCTGTTCTTCTCGCAGCATCGAACATGGCAAGCGAGACTCCGCTCGTGCAGCAGCTTGGCGACGCGGTAGTCGACGGTACGAAACAACCAGAAATGTATGCTTGAAGTGCAATTGTGATGGCAGCTCGCTAATATCCACAGTATCATCAGCAAAAAGCCAAAGATCGTCCACCATGTCGCTGTTCCGCTAGATCATCTCAGGGAATTTGCTGCCATAGTGGACTGCCCATTATGCGGTAATCGAGAACAGACTAGTACATCTACCGTGGCTGGTAGCAGAGCCGAGTAAGTCGTCGCCGTTTTCCCTGTGCTGTCGAAGATGGCGAACTAACACTCAGCAGATGTGCAGGCTTGCTCATTTGCTGCTTCCTCACTCCAATTCTGGCATGGGTGCCTTGCGTCATTCCAGCATGCAAGGACGTTGAGCACCACTGCGGCGTTTGCAAGAAGAAGCTTGCTGTATGGCCACGTGGTAGCAAGGTCACGGAAGTTGTTGCGAAGGCGAGCCCACTGACTGCTACGACTACTCAATCTGAGAAGCAGGAGCTAGCAAAGGATACCTCAATGTCAGTCGAGCAAAAGGGTGTGGTGACATCTCGTCCAGAAGGAGTTCCTGATAGAATTGAGCAGCATCCATAAAGTGGGACCATAGAGGGGCAGAAGAAGAAGTCAGATCAACGACGAAGAAGTCAAAAACGGTTCTGGTGCGACGAACTGCATGGGAGTTTAGCAGTAATGCAAGTCATAAGAACAGCATCAAGCGCTATTGTATACAGCTTTGGGTTTGAGGGTCGAGGATATTCTGTTTCTCTTCTGTCAAATGATTATTAGCAAAGAGCTAAAGCCGAAGCGATGTCTTGGGTATTCACTTGTCGGCGATTTTTGGATCTTCTTCTTCAGTCGTTTGAACGCATTCTCTTCCCCTTCCCCATAGATAGGCGGCAAGTAGATGCCAAATATACCTAACAGCGAGTATACTTTGTCTTCCTGACGAAAAGTCTCACGGCTTGCTGCCCACGACAATTGTTCGGTAACGCTGAAATTAGATAAAGGGCTCCCTCGAAGGGCCTTAGCTGGAATGCCTGGTACCTCGCAGATGTGTCGTACTAAGAAGGCCTTACTGGCTAGCAGCTCCCCCTCTTTGCAGAAGAAGTCGACTGATGCCGGCGCAATTAACTCTTGCAGAGTCCAGCCTCGTGTGAACCATTCGCTTTTCCGAAATATCAATTCCCAGTGCTCGTGAGACCCATCGGCCGAATCGGTATGAGGCTGCGAAACGTCTGGAAGATAAACGTAGCAGTTGGTCGCACCCTGGTACCAGCGATCGAGTTGATAGCTCGAGCTCAGTGCTGCTGGACTTGTCGATACAGCAGGTGTCCACCCAAAAGTATTGCAAGCCGTCACGCTTCGCTTACTCTCCGCAGAACAGTATATTGCCATAACCAGCCATTTTCTTGTAGTTGCCATTCTTCAGGTCTGCCAAAGTAATCTCCTCTGGTCCCCATCGCGCGGTTGGAGGTACTTCCGTACGTAAAGGGGTTGATAGTGGGTCTCGTCTAGCGGCACAAGGTTAGCGATGTACGAAAGGTAGTATCGAGCAGTCAGGTGCTGTCCCATCCCATGATTTTCTATTCTTCCTGGCGAGACTCCAGACAGACAGGCCTGCCGGAGCCAAAGAGCCAACCACTAGTCTCTCCCAGCCAGACAGACCTAGACGCGGACCTGGGAGCACCACTGGATGGTCTGGCTCCAACCTACGACTATGTACATAAGCGTGAAAGGAGTGCTTTCAGTGTTCCTTGAGGGTATATCAAGCTCCTTGGCTACCGCTTCCGATAGCCATCCAGTGTCCCCGTACCTTCAGTCTCCCCCCAGTGTTCCGTTTCGTTTCTGCGTACTTATCATTGTGCCAGGAACATACTGTACGGAAGTACTCAGTAGCGAATCTCCTAGCCAGCCGTGGTAGAGCCGATTGGATGTGCCAGCCGGGCGAAAACATGGCTAAGTCTTACCACATATTGCACAACAGTAATTACAACTAAGCCTAATTCCGTTTGCCAAAGCGGCCCCTTTGAAGTGCCACTGGACGATCCCTTATCCCTCTTGTTTCCGGGGGGCTGCCAAAATAAGCATTCGTAAGGCTGGGTGGGCTAGGGAGCATCCTCTTGGCAAATTGGATTTCTGCCCAAGAACCATAAACGGCATGGCGCCACAACAAGCGGTTGGCAGGAATAAGCGCCTGCAGGTGGGCAACGGAGCAGGTGCGGGGGTACCTTCCGTACCAGAAAACTCAAAAAATTCTATGCCTACTTTGTCGCTTAATTCATGCTTATTTAGACGTATGCTACATTAATGGCCATTTTACAGGGTCTCAGGCATCGCCGCCGAAAATCCCAATTCGAACACAATCCTCTCTTTCCTCTGTTTACGAATCTTCGTCTTGAACTTCACCCCATCATATGGCGGCTTAGTTCCTCGCTGCGCGTTTTTGAGATCCTCAAGTCTGACAACAATATATTTTGGATTGCACAACAATACTATTTTCCTTCCTCTTTCCTGGAGATCGTCTGCATAAGATCGGTGTAGCAGATACAAGAAATCCCCGCAATTTTGGCCCCCAAACTGTAACTTGTTTGGGACCGTCCTGCGAGACGGGCCGCAACAGGTTAATATCCCGAGCCATAAACTCAGTCTCCTTGTGTTGGGAATGTACTTGATTAACTCTGATGAAGTACGATAACCTAACCTTACTAAACGAAAGCACCAAAATTCCCCGTACTTAATATAACTTTTAATTAAAAAGATATTAGCTTAATTTACATAATCGTAGAATATGTAAAAGGAGCTTCAAACCTTAAGATTCGTAATATAACAACTTATGCCTTCTTTAACAAATATACGAAACATTTATAGCAAAGCAATATACAAGTGCAAGTTCTTATAACAAATAAATAAAACAAATTATTCAGCAAAAGACGTCATATGCCTTCGAAATAAGCTGATAAGCTCAAAGAAGAGGTTTTTCAACAAGAAGAAAAAAAGGCGGGCTTGAAAAAGAACTAACCTTGAATCGCCTTAAAATTCATTAGTCCCATGATTTCTACCTAAGAATATAATCCGGGGTTAATCAAAAGACGTTCACGTTTTATTTTACTTGGTGTTTCAATTTTGAAGGCTTCATGTAAGCCGCAACCAAGAACCCTTATGATTAAATACGATAACATTAAACCACTAATCACATACTCTTTCACAAGAAAAATCCAAACCTGCTCCAGCAAAAACTCCATGCAAAAATGCAAAAACGAATTTCCAAGCAAAACTCGATAAGGAAATTATAGCCGTGGCACACAAAATTCCAAATGAATTCCATATTATAATACGCAAACTAACTCAAGACGTGCTCAAGATGCTCAAGCATTACTCAAGCTCTACTCAAGCACACTTACCCTCAACTTAGGCATGCTTAAGCTTTACTCAAACATGCTTACTCTTAGCTCAGGAATACTCATCCTCAACTCAAATTAAAGCAGCCGTTGCTCATATCCGAAAACTAAAACGGAATCAGCAAAAGGGAAAATTGATCCTAAATCTATGGGAACTTCATCATATAGTTATCTGACAAAGCATCTTTGACAGTTACTCATTCATAGTGGTCAGCCCCATCCAATCAATCTACAATAATCGAGTCAAGTCAAAGTCGCTTGTTGAAGAGCCGAGATGTTAGGATACATTACTCCCGCTGGCAGTAGACGGCTAATGATGCAATAGTGTCCTACTGAGATATTAGGACGACGGAACAAAGTGCTAGCAATTCCTCCGATTAAGTCTGTCACCTGTGTTAAGCCCATGTCAACCTTAGAAGTCTTGGTTACTGTATTAGACCCCTCTTTTTCCCATCCCAGATTTAGGACCTGGAGATCATTTCTGCGATCATTGTCTCCTTCGCTTGACGGCAAACCCAAGCACAACGTATTCAGCCCACGAACACCGATCCTTACCTCAAAGATGTCTCAATGGCCAGTTGCTCCAGAGCCACCGACTGAGCTCGGGCGTTATCGCGTGCTCTCATCCACAGCAGGCATCCGAGTTTCGCCTCTCCAGCTCGGCGCAATGTCCATCGGTGAAGCTTGGTCTTCCTTCATGGGCAGCATGGACAAGGAGGCGTCTTTCAAGCTTCTTGACACCTACTTCGAAGCTGGCGGGAACTTCATCGATGCTGCCAACAACTACCAGAACGAGCAGTCCGACACTCTGATCGGCGAGTGGATGGCCGCACGCAAGAATGGTGATCAAATTGTGCTCGCAACCAAGTTCACGACGGACTACAAATACTAGGAACTCGGTACTTGGAAGACTCCGAATCATTGTGGTAACCACAAAAGGAGTATGCATGTGAGCGTCAAGGACTCCTTGAAAAAACTGCAGACGGATTGGATTGATATTCTCTATCTGCATTGGTGGGACCATACGATATCGATCGAGGAAATCATGGATAGTCTACATATTCTCGTTCAACAAGGGAAAGCTCTGTACCTGGATCCATACTCCCGCATGGGTAGTCAGCGCAGCCAACTAATATGCTAAAACCCGCGGCAAGACACCATTCAGCGTCTACCAAGGCCGTTGGAACGTGTTACTCCGCTACTTCGAGAGAGACATAATCCCTATGGCGCGACATTTCGGCATGGCCCTTGCACCGTGGGATGTGCTCGGTGGCGGCAAGTTTCAGACCAAGAAACAGATTGAGGAGCGCAAAAGTGAAGGCAAAGGTCTTCGAAGCATGTTCGGCTTAGAGCAGAGTGAAGATGAATCGAAGATGAGCGCAGCTCTTGAGAAGGTGGCTGCTGGGCAAGGAACTGAATCTATAACGGCGATTACGCTGGCATATGTCATGGCTAAAGCACCAAATGTGTTTTCCCTCGTTGGCGCAAGGAAAATCGAGCACTTGCAGGACAATATTTCAGCATTGAAGATGAAAATGACCAAGGAGCAAATCGAGAGCTTGGAAAGTGTTAGGCCTGTCCATCATGGGTTCCTGAATGACTTTCTTGGCGAGGATCCGAAGTTATCTGGTAAGCCTGGAGGGCTTCTTGCAGCGTCTTCACAAATGGCATTTGTCGTTGTTTCTAGACCGATTCGGTATGAAAGCACGTAAACATGGTTGCGGAGCACATGGATGGGATGAACATTGGGACTGTTTAGCTGCACCTTTCATTGCAGTTCCACAACGGTAATTAGAAACAAATTATTTAGAATTATTTGAAGGATCAACCACTCCGCTTTCTTTGGGTAAGAGCTTTGATAGCATATATCATGCTATATAAGGTCCACGGTGGTCCTATGGCTATCGAGCGCAGACACTATTTTGACTTCAATGTCATAGTGATACCCACAGTCAAAAGGACATTCAATTGACACTTCTTGTTGCCAAGATCTCGGAACTAACATAGGTTATCTCCATACGTTTCTGATGAGACTTTTGCTAGGAGAATTAGATGAATTGGGAATATGGAAGGGACATCCCCATGACGAAGGGCCGACATATCACGACGATCTATGAAGTGGGGAAGAAAGAGCAAAGCCACGCCCGCCATGGCTTGACAGACATAATACTTCGGTGATCTGTCCAGTGTTGTCTACTAGTCTAGACCGTATTCGTCTATCTTTCAAGTGTCTTGGAAGATGGTAGATCAGCGGACATAGGCACGGATTTTGCGTACACGAAGCCACTTTACAACAATTTGAAAGTATTTACACTTTTGGGACTCATCTTTCAAAAAGAAGAATTGACTTTCAATGCCTTTCGAGAACCAAGATAGCACATTTGCTCTTCGTATTTGTCGCTCTCGGCAGTAATAATTGTTCGGCAGGGACACAAAGGGGATCCGGGCCGATCCGAGGATAGCGTGATGCAGCTGTCATCAACTCGCATGCTCGCCCAAGGCTCTAAGCCACTGTCCTTGTCAGACTAGTCCAGGAAATTGAATGCATCAAGAAGTAAAAGATCTTGGTGATCTCCACGACTGCAGGTCAAAGACGGTGGTCTGATCAGACAGTTTCCTGATAGAGTACAAGTGCCATGTATTGAACCGGCATGGCAACAGAATCTTGGTTGATGATGACCATCAGGTACAGGAACGTCATTCTTCTTGCATATTTCCGATTTCCGGCACGACATTGGCTGTCTTGGCTCATGTAAACAACATTCGAAGGGTCCCCACTGCCATGCAGTGGGAGTATAAGGGAGAGACATAGCCTAGATGGTTTCAAGAGATTGTTTCAACAGCCTTCGCTCTAGCTTTTGTCCTTCTCCCATACCAGAACAATGTTGTTTACATATCTCATCCTCCTTGCGGTCCCGCTCACCTCGGCAACTCTTCTCAATGCCCGGGCCAATTCGACTTGTGATTCTTCTGGGGCAACAAGTGAAGGAAGCTGTCAGCAAGCCGTAAGACAAGCAGAATGACTGCACCGTTGAGATTGAGACTGACAGAAGTAGTGTGCAACACTAGAAGCAGCATTTCCTGGACGGCTACACTACAAAGCAGCAGACACAAACTTCACAATCTGGGACCAAAAGCAGCAACAGACTGTCTTCGTCTGCCGAGTCCAACCAACATCTGCGGAGGAAGTCTCCCAAACCTTGCAAGTCCTCGTCAAGAATTGGTGCAGATTCGCTGTCAAGTGCGGTGGCCACTCCCGCTTTCCAGACGACTCTGTGTCCGTCGGCGGAGTTACGATTGATCTGGGTCTCATCAGTTCTACGGTGGTCTCAGAGGATAGAACCAGTGCTCGTCTGGGCGGTGGAGCTTTAACGCGTCAGATCTTTGCTGCCCTTGATCCGTACGGACTAGCCAACATTGGAGGAAGGGTGGGGCAAGTCGGCATCGGTGGCTTTGCACTCGGAGGAGGAACCTCAGTTCTCTCCGCGAAGTACGGATGGGCACTTGATAGTATCTTGGAGTATGAGGTATGGGCCCCTCTGTCCTCAGATTATTGCTTGATAGCTTACTAGACAAGATCGTGCTTCCCAATGCAACCATCACAACTGTCTCAGAAACACAACATCCGGATCTATACTATGCTCTTCGAGGCGGCGGCAATAACTTCGGCATTGTGACGGCATTTAATGTGAGCGTCTTTCCACAAGGCCCTGTTTATGCGGGGTCGCGCACATTCACCGATGAAAACGTGGAACAAGTTCTCCAGGAGGCCGAGAATATATTCACCTTGGAGGATGCAGAGGATACCAATAAAGTCCTTGAGTATCGGTACTCTTTTTCTGCTTCACGAAACGTCGGCACTATTAGCACCACGCAACGATATCTTGAACCTGTTATGTCCCCGCCTGTGTACGACACTCTGAATGCCATTCCGGCACTGGGAAACCTTACTGGAACCATCAGCAGCTTAGCGAACTCAACAGGGAATGTTCCAGTGCTAGGGGAAACGAGGTACGTCGAATTGATGACAGAAGAGACTTGGACATGCGTGAACACTAATTCTGTAAAAGATCCATCTTTGCTTCCTTGACGCACTACCCATCTGTCAAGCTCGGAGTACGAGCCATCGCGCTCTTGAAAGAAGAAACGTTGCTCCTTAAAAACTCTACTGGTATTGCCTCGACGCTGATCACCTACTCGATTCCTACCACAGCAATCGAAAGGATGAAGTCCCGAGGAGGAAATTCTCTAGGCATAGATGTGGAAGGTCACCTCATTAGTAAGTACCCATACTCCGCAAGTATTGTCTTCTAACAATAGTCCAGTCAATCTTCTCTCCGTAACCTGGCCTAGCGACAGTGATGACAGAGCTGCACATGCGCTCGTGACTCGCTTCATGGAGGGCTTCAAACGGGCTGCTGAAGAACTCGATGTCTTGCATCCTTTCGTGTACATCAATTATGCGAACAAAGGAGATGATGTTTTCGCTGGCTATGGTGAAGATAATAAGAAGCGTCTAATTGCGATTCAGAAGAACATCGATCCTTATGGTATCTTCACATCGTCCGGGCTGTGGCGAGGATTGTTCAAGCTGCGTTGAAGTTGAAGAATTGAAAGTTTTGGGAAATGTGTTTGGAGGGAACAAAACTTTGAGAATGGGTGGAACAAATTCTGTCGCCTGTTTGTCAGCTGTAAATATGACCGTAGATCCACTGCGGTACATAGCAGAATTACAACTACGAATATGTGATATCGATATTTGATTCTCAGCATGTTCCTGTTCAAATTCGACGACGAATTGAAGAAGCTTGAAGCATTTCTGGCTTTGGTGTGAACTTGAGAGGCTTCTGAACAAACTATAAGATGCTGCGATACCGACTGAAACCGCTGCCGATTGGTTTGATTGACTACCCTCTTATGCCAGGCTTCCCTCTCCATAAAATGTCTCAATCTGTGTCCAAACACGATGAGAGCTTTCGAAATATTCCACTTGCGATCTCCTCAGCTGCATCATACCAATAACAATGAACCCCGCCTTTACCCTCTACAACGACAACCTGAACACCAGATTTCTTGATTGCCTGAGCAAGCCTCCTAATTCCATGCGCAAAAATTTCCGTATCACCGTAATCAATAATCGTCGGGGGAAGGCCCGCAAAAGTGTACCCTTCAGGCAGATTATCTCTTGCCGGAGATAGCAGCGTGGCTCTCAGATCCAGGCGGTTTTGAGTATACTGGTAAGCCGCGCTACTCAATATCTCAGGGTTCAAGACGTCGTATTTTAGCTTCTCCGAGTCCCCAAGAAAGTCGTCCACGAGATCTACAAACGGTGATAGCAGTGCTGAGGAGCCAGGTAAGTCGAGCTCGTGGCGTCGAAGATACAACAGTGTTGTGAGTACGATTCCTGCGCCTCCGGAGTCTCCCATGATACAGATATTTTTCGCTGAGTAACCTTGAGCGAGCAGATAGTAGAAAGCTGCTACTGCGTCCTGAAGGGCAGCCGGAAAGGCTGTTGCGGGGGTGATTGCTTTCCTGAAATTGACTCCGAAGATGGGGATTGAGGTTGTTGCCATAAGGACGTAGGGTAAAGGCGACTGGATTGGATGACCTTGAACCATGGCACCGCCGACGAAATACATCATGACTTTCTGATTTGCTCTTTGGTCGGGAGATATATCAAGCAGAGGAGACGGCATGCTTTCCAACCATTGCCAAAAACAAGGCACCTCCTCGGGAGCGACTGAAGGATGGATCGCATCTCCGAATAACTTGTCCGGTCGTGGTGGAACCTCGACATATGATGCTCGATGAGCACCTTGATCAGGTTTGAGGCTTCCTGTGCTAGACCTGGCTTTCTTTGATAGAACATCCATTACTGGGCGAGTTCCGGGGTTTAACGCCCAGACAACATTTACAATGAGGAATCTAAAGGTGCGAGTTTTCCAGCTCCATTGTCGCAAACCGTATTGAGTTTTGCCGAAAAAGACGTCGGCACTGATGAGAAGGAGGTTCAGAGGTAGGAATCCCAAGACGTAGAAGACGCGAGTGCATCGAATCAGATGTTCGGTAGTTGATGAAGTCCGCTGCCATGCACGAACACTTTCGTCGTCAAGGTACTTGGTTCTCATCCTGTAGTATGGTAAGAATTTGAGCTGAAATTCGAGAACTGTGTAGAAGACTTAAAAAGGTTTGGGGCGAAGGATTGTTGGTAATAGGTCTCGGAGGCCGGATCTAGACCATCCCGAACAGGGTTATTTGTCTAGATTCAGCCAAACTGATGGTGCACCTGTCAACAAACAAGTGAATCGCAATTTTCTCTTCACAAACTCTTTTTATTCGATGGACTGATAATGGGGCTATACACCACCAGGGACAGGAGATTTACCATTTACTATCTACCCATAGTGGAGAGGAGCCATTGTCAGTCCATTGAAAAAAGGTAGTAGCGGGCGATAGGTGAGATCTAGTTTCTGACTTTACGACTCAGGTCAAAAAATATAAAATCCCTTGTCATTTCATCAAACTGTAAAATCTCAAGTGGGCATTTGGTCTAGGTGGTGACAGGCGCGTCTCAAACATGATTAAGCGAACAAGCGGAGGGAGATATCTCGTGAATAGCAAAAGGTTGGGAGAATGCAAAGGTACAAAACTAAATGCGGTAGCTACTGTCTGCTACATCTAGGTTGGATCTTTTATGAACCTGTTCATTCTATAGCGAGGATGCATATCAAAATCTTCTAAAAGGTTTATTTAAGCTGAGAAACCTATCAAGTGCCACATGTAGCTATCCTCCCACCCAACCTGCTCGCAAGACAAAGCCCAACACTTCCCCTCCGCCACCTCATCATAAGTAAACCCCTCAAACCCCCCCTCATCCCCATGATACCCCTCCCTAGCCCTCTCACTCACCGCACACTCCTCCAAATACCTCGCCCCAACACCCTCCAATTCTTTCGCAACAGCAGCCCCAACCTGGGTCGCCGCCGCTTGAGCCGGACTCTTAACCATGCGCATGACCGCCCTCGCTCTAAACGAAACCATCTTCTTCAATACAAACCCCACATTCGCACAATCCATCTTCTAGATTCCCGTCGCTGCACCACCATGATGGACTGAGAGGGCGTGGAGACCGCGAGAGCCGTAGCGTCGCTCGATCTCGTTGGCCATGTAGATGTTGGCGAGCTTGCTAAGAGCGTAGGAGGCGCTGCGATCGTAGTTTCCTTTATCAAAATTGAGGTTGTCCCAATTGATGTTCTTTGCTTCTCTGTGTTCCATAGATGAGACGACAACGACTCGGGACTTGAATACTGATGTGGATGCAGCGAGGAGGGAAGGAGGGAGTTGTTGGAAGAGGAGGAAATGGCTGAGATGGTTGACGCCCCAGTGTGTCTCGAAGCCATCTTTCGTTCGGCCTTCGGGTACGCGCCAGACGCCTGCATTGCAGATTAGGATATTCAGCTTTCCGTTTGCGGCGTTGGTGATCTCCGCTGCGCATTTCCGGACACTGTCTAGACTTGTTTGGTCGAGTTCAAATAGTTCTCGCTGCTTGTCTTCTGATGATGGGAGGATATCCTTCAGGCCTTCGCGTGCCTTTGAGAGGTTTCGGGCGGTTAGGAAAAGTCGTGCGCCGGTTTTGTGGAGGGCAAGTGTTGTTTCGAGACCGAGGCCGGAGGAACAGCCCGTAATGACGATTGTTTTGTCGTGGAGTTTGTTGATGAGACCTTCGTCCTCTATGATCTGGGAGGCTGTTGGACGGGCGTCACCTGCTCCCTGTGGATTGGCGTGGACCGCTGCGTACCGATTGTTGACCATTTCGAAAGGAGGGCTGAGAACGTTGCTGAGTTTGCTTGTTATGATATCTTGGTCTTCCTGGGCGACGATGGAACCATGAGATGTCTGGTGTCATGTAAAGAGTTTCCCGGTGTTGGGGCAATGCCACCTTTATGTACCATTATACTCTTGGCACTCACGGGTATTACTTGAACTTTTATCCAGTAGATCACTGCTGTGAGACTTTCGCCAGAGACGTTTTGAATTTTTTGCAGAGCAGCAGAGCCTCTCGATGTGATCGGATGATATCCATACCCGACTTCCGCAAACTCCAGGGTTCAATTTTGCTGTCATCGTGTGCCTCTTTGATCCTAGAACTGCTCGAAGGCAAGGAAGGAGACAGGGATGAAGCCACTCTCAAGCTAAAGCATGGCTTCGGTACCTGTTGCTAAGTTCACGAATACGATCCGAATGGGATTAGGTTGCTATCGAATTTCTAAGCTGCCGGTAGTGATACGAGAATGCGAGAAGTACGAACGTTTTCGCCGCACTAGAGACTCATATTTATCGCGCACTCCACTTTTAAGCGACTGTCGAGACACACGTGTCTATGCATCTTACCGAACCTGCTACTGTATTGCGGGAGGTGATAATGTAGTGATAGGTGGAAGTAGCTGTGTAGACATTCCTGGATTCTCACCGCACCTCACGCAGCTACCCTTCGCTTATCCTTGGCATCTCATAACCGAAAATCAATAGATAGCCACAACCCCAAGAAAAGGTAAAAGGGAAACTGAAGATGGCTCCCGAGGAATCTATCGTTGCCATTCAGTATAAATATCGACATTACAGTTATCTAGCCCCTGTCCTCATTTTCACCGCCAATTTCAGCACCATTTACCATTTCGTCCCGTGCC
This sequence comes from Cadophora malorum, assembly GCA_017365405.1. Lineage (NCBI taxonomy): Eukaryota > Fungi > Ascomycota > Leotiomycetes > Helotiales > Ploettnerulaceae > Cadophora > Cadophora malorum. The sequence goes on along the minus strand of JAFJYH010000219.1, from coordinate 56,493 downwards.
AAGTACAACTAAGCAGTCGTCGTACTAGCCGCCGGACTCGAACATGTCGAGATTGCAGACCACGGCAGAGTAGTCGTAGCAGGTGCTCCAGAAGCAATTGTCTCAGCCTTAACAAGAACAGGAATGACCTGTCCTGTGCCGAGAGAGAAGACTCGGTGGTTGAGGACTATTCGATTGTCAGCACCTCTCGCAAATCTGAGACTGAAACCCAGCAGGACTCCAAGGATATGACAGCGCGAACGGGATTTAAATAATGGAAAACAGGAGCAAATACCTCTCAACAAACTCGCAATCTCCCCCGAATGACTCGTAACACTAACATACGTGCTATCATCACTCCCGAAAACATCATCCAGCACCTTTTTACTCCTAATATCCTGATCCTCTCTCACCTCCGCAAGTAGTGGTTTCCACAACTCATCCGCCTCAGTGAATCCCTCCTCAATTACATAACCAGGAAAGGATGACTGGATGTAGGATTTGGTGCCGCGACGATCACACGTATGGCCACTGATGCCTTCACGGAAGAATTCCTTGACGGTTGGGATGAATGGTTTGCCGTTGGGCAGGGGAAGGGATGAGAATGTGATGTTGGCGGTTTGCAGGCACCGGGTTAGGGGGGAGCTGTAGTATGATTCTGGGAGGGGGGTTTTGGTTGTTTTGATTGCGTTGGCCCAGACTTGATGTTTGTCAGTACTTCAAGACCGGGTAAAGGGATGTGGCTAACGGGTTTGGGAGAATAAGCGATTGTGAGGGGGAAGCTTACAATTATTTGCTTTGACAGCCTGCGCGATTCCATTCGGTGTGACTTTTGCGTCAGCCCAGACGGAAGTGCCATTTCCGTCTTGAAGCGACCAGTAGCACTATTCCATCGTTTCAATGTCAGTCATCGGGCTTCTGAGTTATCATAGCCTCAACAATCTTTCCGTTGCTGAAAGCTGGGAAGCTTGGAAATGGGTTTCAAGCAGGGGGAAAAGCACGTACGTTCCACAAAGGAGTCCCGTAATAGCTTTCCGCAACGTTGTGGTATCCCTCACCATGACGTCCTAGGTACAACACTTTATACTGGACTTTCCTACCGCTTCCGCGATTGAGGCGCCAGACGTAGTGCTCGAACTTCTGCCTGTTTTGGTAACTTAGCAAATGGTGTTCATGCAATCCAATGATTCTTGGTTGAAAGATGTTAATCGACATAATGGATGCTAGTAGTGAGGAGAGAGAATGGAGGAAAAGCAGAAGAAACTCACCATTGTGTCCATCCAGGTCTATTCTCATCATCGGTGGGGTAAGTGCGGTTTATGAGGCCGAGGTTTGTCGTTGACTAAATATGACCGTTCGTCAATAAAATATCATCCAGAAGTATGACAGGATATATATGATCAAGTGAATTCGCCACGGTTTCCCGATTGGAGATATTGTACAGCCACGATCCACAAAAATCTTTCTCAAAGATTGCGAAGTTTTTCTGTTCTCTATCCGCCAATTTAGGGAGATTTCACTCCCCGAGTCTCAAATCGGGAAAGGTCGTCAAAAACAAACGTAACATTCCCAACCTTTCCTCTCATCCTGATCCTCACTTATTTCATCCCACCCAACTCCATACAACAAGAGATAAACACAGAAAACAGACTCACATAATCAAACCCCGAAGGAATAGTATCAACCTCATCCTGCAAAAAGAACCCCGTCAAAGTCGTGTAGTTAATCCATTCTGATCCCCTAATTCTCGGAAGAATTGCTGCGGGGGTTGGTTCAGGCGCTGGTGCTGGTACTGGTGTTGCGAGGGTCGTGCTGGCTAGGCTTAGGAGACCTAGGGAGAGGGAGAGGGGGAGATGCATCTTGTAGTACCAGCAAGGAATAAGAGCCGTTACTTTAGCTAGAGTTATCCAAGGAAGGGAAGGGAAGGGGACAAGAGACAAGGGAGAGGAAAGGCACTGGGTAAAGAGTTCGGATGAACCATAGCCTTTATATTAAGAAACCAAGTATTGGAAATGCTCCAAGACTTTTCTGCATTTGCTCGCTGGTAGGTACACAGGTGGGGATACATGTATGTGTACCTGCGTAATTAAGCGTGAAGGAGGCTCAGGAGCGAATGCTTGATGCACGTGGATGGGAGGGGGAAATTATCGGTTTGCGGATATCCACCTTCCTGATTGGGTGGAGCGGGGTCGATTGTGCAGGTGGTTGTTCCTTGTCATGTGATTGTCCAGACAGATATGAGGGCTTTAGATTCATGCAGGTTCATTAGGGAGGAGACAGTATTGTGTGAATGTTTTGAATTACGGGTGGCATTAAGGATGGAACTTGCTTGTGGTGGGATATCTTTGAATTTGGGGTCCGCGAAAGGGAAGCGAGACCTGGAAGAGAGGTGCGATAGAAGACCATGTCGGATTTAGCCAGAGGGAGAGGAACGAACACGTTAGAAGACGTTGGATCCGGAGATAAATGGTACAGGGTAAGAAATAAAATAGTCTTCTAAGATCCCAAAGCCAAGATCAAATCATATATCCATGAACTACCTACGAGCTATTACCTCAACACCACCCAAACTTCTCATTCGCAACCCAATTGATATCATCTGTCGAGCCCTCACCATACCACATCAAACTGGCAATGCTCTCCGCATCTCTCACAACATACTTATTCTCCACGCCCGTCCTCTTAACAAGCTTCTTCAACGTATCACTAGGATTCCACACATCCACTTCATTAAGTTGCCACTCCTTCGCTTGCGCTTGAGCGAATTGGAGAATGCCCTTCAATTTCTGGGCATTTTCTTCAGATTCGGTCTCATCCTCAATGACGAGTCGCAAGATATGGAGAGTATTTCCAGACTTTGGGACAAGAGGACCATAGAAAGCTCGTGTCCAGATGGCCCAGACGCGTGAGCCTGGCTCTCCTGCTATGGCGCCTTTGATTGTGGGTGATTTGCCGAAGATTTTGTTGGTCACGAAGTCCTCGCGTTTGTGGTGCCATTGCATACAATCGTGGTTTGGGATGAGTGCAACGTGGGTCTTGCCGTCTTTGGCAGCGGTTGTGAGTTCCATTCTTAGCTTCTGCTCGTCTAGAGCACAAAGAGCTGGGATGTCGGGGTATTGGAGGGTGCGAATATCTGTTCTCGATGGAGAGTCGGCGGGAGGAAAAGCGAAATGTGTACTTGGGAATGTGGCCCATCCGAATCTGGCGTAATATTTGGTTCCGATGTCTGAATAGAGGATACTGAATGGACAGGACTCGTGGCCTGGCATATTTGGATTGACCTGCCATGTTTTCAAGACAGGTGCCAGTTCTTTTAACATGCGGCTTGCGTAGCCCATTCCTCTGAACTTGGGTTGACTGAATACACTTCCAATTCCATGTGTTATCCCTTCTTTTATGACTCCGCCTTTGGAAACAAGAACTGGCTTTCTCAAGGATTCGCAGGCGGCGAGGATGGGTCGTTCATTTGGAGGGAGGTCTCGATCGACGAGCACCCAGTGTGTAATTCCCCCGTCTTTTGCCAACGGTACTGTTGTGAGGTAGCGCTCACGCTCAATATAATCTGGTAGAGGCAGGGCGGTTCCCCAGTTGGCGGCGTTGAGATTCCATGTTTCCAATCTTTCTTCGGGAGTAGGATTCGTCAGAATCAAGGAAGGAGACTTGGAGTCTGGAAGGCCGATGGAGCCGTTTGTTGGGGCGTATTCTCCCATTTCGTTACTTCGGTCTTTTATATTGATAATCGTTTGTTGATTGTTCTCGAGTCTTCGGATCTATTCGAATCTAGTCGAGTGTAGGAGAAAGAGAAGAAACTGTAGATAAGCTGGAACAAAGAGAGTTTCAAGAGGTCAATACAAACGCGCCGTCCGTTGATAATTACTGACAGAGTGACTTGATCAAGGACAAAGAGACACAATGGAATAGTTCCGACAACCAGAAGGTCAGCAGACAGAAGAGGAGAGAAAGATATACTTCCTTGCTTGAATCGTGTGATGGGATGTTCTTCCCGTTCAGAGTTTTGCTCTCGTAAGGGCGCGCACACTTGACACCTAGTTCTGACGGCGATGACCCCTAACGGCAGGAGAATGCGATGCGGTGATGTTGTCTGGGAAAGAATAAGAATGTTTGTGGACTGAAAGGCGGAAAGGGAAGGTCGATTGGGCCGTTGAGAGCCGAGATATCGGGGTCGGAGATCGGATTTGCCCTACACCGCTCTGATCGCGGGGTGGCAGAATGGGGGAGACTGGTTAGAGTGCAAGGTGGAGGAATGTGGTCAAGGCTGGTAAGGATGCGGCATGAGAAACGATTGTCAGGGTCCCCGGGATGGAAGGGCAATGTCATTGGATGATGGATCGTGGGCTAAGAAAGTAGTTTCGAAAAGTGGATTTACTAGAATATTTCTAGAACATTGAATAATCGTCTGGTTGATGTAGGCGGAGTACGTTGTGACTATCGCTACCAGATTGTTGATATGGTCCATTGCATTTCTCTCTTCTGGCTTCATTCTACGAGTGAAGCCGTTGTCAATGTTGGCTTCAGCTAGACCGGACCTGGAAAAACCTCTGGCGCCGACGCGATCCCGTGATCGATCGGCGATAAGATAGCTCGTAACCAAGGCGATGCCCTCTCGACTTCACCTTTGGTACTGACAGCCTCGTCTCGACACAACCAATGCACCGGATTGAATACTAAGCCGCACACATTTACAGTCCAGAATAGGATGCCGTCATGTCTGGTACATAATGAAGGTGAGTACCTCACAACCCTTTTGCGTTCACTCTTTCCAACCAACATCTGCAATCGCCCTTCCATACCAGGAGGACAGCCTTGCTGGTCGAATCGATTTACACCTTTTCCCTTCTTTCAATCTCTGGCTGCTTCATGTACCATATACTTCGAACGCTTCTTGAGTGGAATTGTAGTGAATTCAGCTGATACCATGGAAAGCCCACGTCGTTCGTCACGGAACATATTCTCGTTACCTTCAAGGTCGAAGATCCCCCGCGATCACTCGAAGCAATCCCAAGAACCTGCACCGAAACTTGCGAACAAACCCGATCTTGTACCTGCAGCAGCAAAGAGCCTTAACGCTTCGAAGCCATCTCGAGGATCTTCTGTCCGACAAACTTTAAGGCAAAGCTTTAGTCGACTCCGTGCATCAAGGCTACCAGTCTCACAACAACGGAACAAACAACCGCCTGAACACCCGCCAAATTTGTTTTCACAAGATCTCATGGACATGATTGAGCAGCAGGTTGCACGGAATATCGGCGGTCCCGTTCGGCAGCCACAAGCAGTAATCGATCTCACCTCTGATGATGAGGAAGATGAATTCTTCGAGGATGCACAAGAGCTTGCCGACGAGCGAGATGAGCATCGGATCAAACGCGAGGGACTCGAGGCGAGGAACGAGCTAAGACAAGAGCTTGAGGAGCGAAAGGGAGACCCATTAGAATTTGGTCAGGCAGAACAACCTCATCACCCACCTGCTATTCCCGATAATCCATACGCACGTGTTCGAGATGTCTGGGGTGATTACGATCTTGACGAAGATTTCGATGACGAGATCATGGCAGGAGCATTCGACTTCGATCAGGAATACCCTATGCTTCCGGCTCCAGCGGCACAGCCTCACCCGCAAGCACCACCTGCTATACCTGCCCTGCAAGAACCTATACCCGAAGAAATCATGGAGACTAGGGTTGATTGCGTCGATACTGTTGTCAATGTCTTTCCTGACATCTGCCGTGACTATGTTTCGGAGCTATACGGTAAAATCTCGCAGTCATCAGAACGATTGATCGCACATATATTGGACAAGATGGATAAGGGTTCGTCATACCCCAGTGCAAAAGAAAAGCAGAAGCAGCTGAAGAGAAAGAGAGATGTCGATGAGGATGCGGAGGCTGCTCGCAAATACGGTGCTCCAGACCGTATAATGCCAGCAACTGTTGGCGGGATTCGAAGCTTCATGTAAGTGAATGAATACTTGGGCTTATTTTCTATTCAGACCTCTACGTGCGACTCCTCTTGGAAAAAACTTACCATGTGTTTCGTTTTGACACTTCAGCTTGAATAATTGTTGGTGCTAACAATTTGCAGTGCCAAGATTTTGTCCATCGAGTTTCCTTTGACGGCAATGAACTTCATCAACGCGACTCTAAGCAGATCGGGATACCGTCTATTCTCTGCATACGAGGTTCTCGAAGAAGCCCAGAGAACATGGACCAGCAACAAACCATATCCAAGACTAAAGAATCCGAGGAAAAGTGATGAGTATACCGATGCAAAGGTTGCTAAATTTCTAGCTTCTCCTGCTGTCAACGGCTATATCGATCGTGAAAAGGTCGAAGTCTTTGAAGAGCTAAAAGCCGCGAGAAGAATCAAGCAGAAGGCTGATGCTCGGAGAGCTGCTGAGCGTGCGACCGAAATCGAAGAAAAGGAGAATCTCGCAAAAGCAGAAGCTGAAGGGACCATGTCGGAATGTGAGTGTTGTTGTTGCGACTATCCTTTGAACAGGATGGTTCACTGCGATGGGGAGACTCTACATTGGTTTTGCAGAGGTTGTGCAAAACGAAATGCAGAGGTCGAGATCGGCAAATCCAAATATGAGCTCAATTGCATGTCAACGGATAAGTGCTCTGGTGGATTTTCTATTGATCAAAGGTACGTCGATGTGCCCTCGTATTACACCTCTCCATTGACTTTCACAGGGCGCAATTCCTCGACGAAAATACTCGTGTCGCATTGGAACGTAACGAGCAAGAAGCCAATCTACGTTTAGCGGGTATTGAAAATCTTGAGAGCTGTCCATTCTGCCCATTTGCGGCAGAATACCCCCCGGTTGAGGTTGACCGCGAGTTTCGATGTCAGGCAGACGACTGCGAGAGGGTCAGTTGTCGCCTCTGCAAGCTTGAATCTCACATTCCCAAGAGCTGCGAAGAAAATGCCAAGGAGAATGGGCTTTCAATTCGTCGTCAAATCGAGGAGGCAATGTCTGCTGCCATGATCCGAAAATGCAATAAGTGTGGAACTCCTTTCGTCAAGGAGGAAGGCTGCAACAAGATGACTTGTACCCGAAATGGTTGTCGCAACATCCAATGTTACGTTTGCTCGAAATCTTGCGACTACAATCATTTCAATGACCCATCTCGAGGCGGCAAACTTGGCAACTGTCCACTATTTGAGAGCGCTGAGCAAAGACATGATGAAGAGGTTAAAAATGCCGAAAAGGAGGCCCTCCAGAAGGTCCTTTCCGACCACCCGGAGTATAGCGAAGAAGATCTTAAGATCAAGATGTCCGAAAACGTCAAGAAGGATGACGAAAGGCGCAAGTCAATGGACCCTCGCGCACGCCTCGAAGCAATGAGAGCGGCAGCTGGACGTCCTGGTCAGTAGATAATTTTCGATACTCGTCTGTCACGACTGTATTGTGTAGGAGTAGTTGAACAATGGGATATTATCAAGTGATCTACCCTTTGCGTTTCCTCATTTTCAGTCATCATCCACATCCCCTCTACATTACGGAAGTCAGTCACTTCACTGCTAATGAATGGAAGGCCTTCGAGCCATGAACTTCATGCAGCTTCGACCCATGATGCCCCGTCCCCCAGCAATGATACGCAGATTAAATGATCTTCCTGATTTCCCACAGCTTCTCAACCAACCTGATCCGTTGGTTCCAGCAAATGATGGTACGTGTGTCGAGTTCAGTTGGTTTCTTATTTTGTTCATCTTGACACCTTTCCAATTCACAGGCAACTTTCAATGGGCAGCCACTATATTTCTTATGGTACATTTCGCTGACTATTCATAGACATGGCGTTTGACTATGGTGATGATATGATGGATGAATATCAGTACCGGCCCGCTCGACGTGGAGTATGGCCGCTGAGATTTTTACGACCTCCACCACCAGCGCCTCAGCCTTATCCGCTAGAGGCTGATTTGCCAAACCCGGTAGCGCACCCAATGCCTGCTCCAGCCGGCGATGGCCCGGCTCCTGCTCAGAATAATGACCCACTGGACGACTTCTACCAACAATGGCGTGCGGAAGTTATGCAGCGACATCCTCCACCACCGGCACCAGCACGAATCCCCGGGCATAATATGCCCGAAGTTGGTGATGTCAACCCAGGCAATGACAATGCGCGTCATGGACGACCCAGGACCAATGTAAACATTAACTTTCTACGCAAGAAATATGACCCAGTGCCTGTACCGGTACTGGACCTGCCAGTTGCTAGACCGAACGCTGTACGTCCCCCCGGGCAACCCAAGGCTCCTCAGGCGAATCCGTTGCAGAGAGTGGGACATCGACATCGCGGGCCGGATGGACCAGAACGTGCCGAAGAGCTTCGCGAGCTACAGGAAGCAGATGCTTTGCTTGAGCGCATCAATCAGATTCGGGATGCTCGTGCTGCAAGAGAAGCTAGACAAGCCGAGCAGGCTGCAAATGCCGCAAATGCAAGAGTTGAAGCAGGAGTACAAGAATTGCAACGAATGCGACGAATGGCTCGGGTTCGAGTTGCCTTCGAGCAGGATCCTATGGATGGTGTGGTACAAGATGGTCCGGCCCCTGTGGCGGATGCTGCTCCACCTCGTCCGGCACCATTACGTCCAGCAGCTGCTCGACGCTATGAAGAACTTCATAATAGACTTCAAGCTCTCAAAGCTGCTCAACGACGAGCACGAACCCCGCCGCAGAATGCTGTTGTTGGGAACAATGATAGACTCAATCGTCGTCCCGACATTCCCGATCTTTATGGTCCACTTCCACCTGACGAAGATGGCCCTGTCGGTCCTCCACAGCCACCGCCTAGCCTTGGATTAGAGGAGCTGTACCAGCAATTCAACGAAGCCGAAGAAGATATTCGACTACTAGAACGTCGGAACCGACAAGGTGTCGTCAACGCACCTCCGGATGTCGAGCTACCTCCACTGCCAATCGAAGTAAACGTACCACATCCAGCTCCTTATGCACCGAACCCATGGAAGGTTGCAGATCGCCATCAAGGTCCAGAGATAGCTAATCCAGTCGCACCTGCACATGTGAGACCAGATGCTATCCCTGGCGGGAATGAAAATCAGAGACCAAATCCATTTGCCAACCCACCTTATCGACCTAGATTCTACGACTACGACCCCGAGCCACGATCTAGACGTCTACCTGAAATTCCCCATCCACTCGCTATTCCTTACGATGCCTATAGAATGCCTGTGCACGCGAACAACTTGAACGATCCACCTTGGTACCAGTATCACCCTGAAGCCGCCCTTCCCGTACCTCGTCAGATGGTCGGTAGAGCAGCCGGAGCAGCTCAGAATCGCGAAGATGCCCTAGTCGAAGTACGAGCAGCCGAAGCGCAGATAGCTCAAGCTCAAAAACAAGCCCGAGCACTGGCGGCCCAAGTGCAGGCACAGGCAGCCAACATCGCTGCTGGCCGTGGTGTCGCTCAACATCCCCCACCCCCTCGTCCTCCTCCTCGTTATCAGCCAGGTCTTAACGAGTATCTCCCCATAGGCGCGGGACGGTTCTACGCAGGCAGAGCAGAGCGCAATGCTGCTATAGAAGCACTGAACGAAGCTCACGCTGGAGCTGAACAGGCTGTAGATGCTGCGCTGGCTGCTGTGCGTGGAGTTCCTCAGCCTGATATTGCTCCTGAAGTAAGATTCTTGCAGCGGATGCGGAGGATCAATGATGATGCGTTGAGGCATATTAGGGAGGAGAGGGCGAGGCTTAATGCCGGACCTGGGATGCGGGAGCATGTGCAGGTTTATGAACCGGAGGAGGTTGTGGAGGAGTATGAGAGTGATGATGGGGTCGGAGGGGGTGAGGGCGAGGATGAGGTCTAGACCTGGGTATGCGCTGGACCTGCGAACTACTTGCAAAACGACACCATACAAGAATAATTTTCTTGCTGTCAAGGGCAGAACATCCTTCCACAAGACACGACGGCGAAGCCGACTATTTACGACGTCACGACCGATACGACCTTCTTTTTTATGTACTTGCACGCGCTTTTACTTCACTGCATTTCTGCCATTTGCTTTTGACGGCTATCAACGAGTGCGCGGAAAATGATAACGACATCCAGCCTTGCCTTTACTTCGCATTTTTACTTCGCCTTTTTGACGTTTTCCGCTCGTGTACTTGTTGGTCTATTACGGAGGATACCCATGCTTTTGCTTTTCCTTTGCTTTTACTTCACTTTTCATTTTCGCCTTCTTCTCTGCAGCTCGGACTTTCTTCAGGACTGGGATTTGCTATGGGACATGCTGGTCTGCATTTGGCGTAATCGTTTTCTGTTCTGGCACTTGCATTATGATATGATACCTAGTTTGCCTTGCAAGGGGGGACGGAAGGAGAGAGCCATAAAATCGATCTTGCGAAAAGGGTGAGAAATAAATGATACGATAATACCATTGAAAAAAACCGCAATGGGCATACCAGCGGGTGATCGTAGATACCTAGCTAGCTAGGTGTAGATCCAAAAATAGGATGTGCTACTACACTGCACTACACTGTATATCGTCATGGCTTTTGATCACCAAATTGTTTAAGACTGCTTTAAAGTGAGAGTTGTTGAATCAGTTCTGTAAAGATGGTATGTATAGCAAGAAGGATTCGGAGGATGGACAGAAAAGGGAAAGAAAAAAAACCCAGCGATCTTGAAGTTCAGGTCTCGCTTACAGTGGGGTACGCAATATCGTCAACATTCAACAAGAAAGTAGCCCATCCAGCCTACAACACTGGCTCGGTTTGAACAAGTCAAATTTCTCAAATCACTTGATTGGTTTCGACTCTTGTTTCTCTTTATCTTGAATGCTGCTTTTATTATGCTTCTTTCTCTCGTTGACACATTATTGGTTTAGCATCGTCTAGCTAGCCATCGTCATCATCTTCATCATCATATCTGGATCATCATCATCAGCCAGGCAAACGCAATGTAATGCAAGCCAAAGCCCAGCACACTTCAACTCGCCCTCCATCAATCCCCAACTCAACCCTCCTCACCAGCTTAACAATTCCCACTCGTCCCAACCGGCCCCGTCCACGCATCTTCCCTCGTAACCGCCGCACCCTCACAAGCCGGCACCACAAGCGTCCGATTAACACTCTCCACCACCGGCGCCTGCCCACAATTCTGCTCCCGCACATACCTATACATAACCTCCTTCCCCGCCTCCAAATACGTACTCACACTCCACAGCGGTCTTTCAGCCGTATACCCACCCGCACCAAGCGGAATGGCATTTCCGAATTCCCATTCGCCCAAGTCGGCGCTGGAGCCAGAGACGTAGATGTTCTCGCCGAAATAGGTGGAAGCGTTGACGTTGAAGATGATGTTGATCTGGCAGCTTGTCGTGACGTTCGGCGCGCCTGCTGCTGTGGCTGGGACGTAAGATCCCGGGGTCGAGGTGCCCGAACAAGTTGCTGGCGCGGGTGTGATGCGGCGGGTGTTCCAGGTAGGAGGGTATTGACCTGCGCGGCGCTCAGCCATCGTCACGAACGCCGCGTACGACCAAGTGAGATCTTCAGCCGAGAGGGGAGCGCCCGTGTTGCGATCGAATTGCTCAGCGAGGGAGCCATCAGCAGGCGTGTATTTCTGCGCTATCTCAACAAATGAGTCGGCGTAGGCGGTGACGGCGTTCATGATCTGCGCGAATGGCGAGTTCGCGTTTCCAGAGTTGTATTGTCGGATTGTGACGGAGGGGTAAAGGTCTTTGAAGAAGGCGAGGGAGGTCGAATCCACGTAGAGGACGTGGCGCGCTTTCCATTGTGCGACGGCGTCGTAGAGGAATTCGGCGGCCGCGGTGGTGATTAGGTACCATGGGTTGCCGCCTTGGTAGATGTCTTCTGTGTAGCGGCCGACGGCGACGCCTTTGTTGGCGGGGATGCCGGCGTTGATGGTGTAGGCGGTGCGGAAGGAGTCGATGAGGGCTTTGAAGTTGGAGAGGGATTTGCTGTTGCAAGGTTGGAAGGTAGGGGAGTCGCACTGAGAAGGGGAGAAGTTTTAGATGGATATTTTGGTGAAGAGAGAGGAGATGGGGAGGTGATATGGGAAGAGGGGAGAGGGGAGAGGGGAGGCATACATAAGCATCGATATCGAAGACCGAAATCGGTCCCAGGATCGAATTCCCGTCCAAGCCAGTTCGTCCATTATTCACATTGATATTCGACACAATGAATTCCCCATTCCAGAAAGTCTGCAAGAAACACAGCACCTCAGGAGCTTGATCACATCCCGTGCAAGTCACTCTGAGAGACTTGGCGAGCTGTGCACCTTCGGCCAGAGCTCGGTGTTGGTTTTGCACGGTGAAGAAGCTGGAGCCTTGGACTTCTTCCCAGAGGTCGAAGCCAGTGCTGTTCCAGTACTGGCCGACGTAGGAAAGGTCGTTGGAGATGATGGGCCAGATTATCTCGCGAGCTTTCTTGGATTGTCCGTTCTTGATGAGGTAGTTACTGTATGTAATGAGGGTCTAAAATGTAGAAGTCAGTAAAGAATGACCACGAGAGCAAGAGCAAGTGCGAGATGGAGGTATCAGACTCACAAGTGCGCGAAGTGCCGGTCCGTCACGCTGAGGCCTTCCCCATGCACCGTTGAATCTCGTTCCGTCGACTTGGTACTTTGGCTCTCCGAGACCAAGACCAGCTGGGAGAAAAGTACCGGATGGATTTGCGACGGTCTGGAGGACTGCCTGCGCGTGAATGTAGTCCTCGATATAAGGCTGAAGCTCAGTCTTGCCGAAGAGGAACTCATCGACGATCATCTTCATGGTCAGAGCGGAGTCTCGAGTCCATGTGTAGAAGTCTGTTGAACGTTAGTAAGAATAAGGACAATGGCTGAGATGAAAAAATTGAGATCTGAGGATTGAGAGCAAATGGACAACTCCAAAAAAAAATAAAAGACAAAATCTCCAAGCCCTCTGAAAACGCCACCAAGGCTCTCCATAGGACAATCCGCTTGTCCACACAGATATCACGTCCCTTGATCTTCCAACCACCTCCCCCTCCCTCCCAATTTCGCAACCCCAATAAGCACCGCAGTAAGCCGAAAACAAGCAACTCTCAGAATCTCAATCACCTCCCCTTCCCGCCAAAATGAAAATCTTGGAGAAAATCTTCATAAAACTCACAAGGTGGATCCACCCTACTCGGACTAGCAACAACAAACCCCGCCCCCGCACCAGGAACCTTCGCACCATCGGGCCCAATATTATCCTTTACGCCCTGCAGCGAGATAGCTCTTTCTGTATTGATGAAAGAGGTGAGATCTCGTGCTTGGAGATGAGCTGGGGAGGCAGAGGTGATGGAGAGAAGACCCAGGAGGGGTCCGGAGATTCGGGAGAAATGCATCGTGGTGGATGGATGACAGGAGATGTTAAAGACAAGATGAGCTTGTATGGCAGAGGGAAGGAGGGAGGGAGGGAGGGAGAGAGGGAGAGGAGTGCGGTGGAGAGAGTGTGTGGTGAGAGGAGTATCTCGTGTCGTGGGTGCTGTGGGTTGTTTATATATTTCTCTCAACCCTGCCTCACGTACTCATCCCTCCCCATGCAAGCAGCAATTCCGAAGAAATGGTACGAGGCTCAAAAGAGTTAGCCTCCCATCCCAGCTTCATTCACATTCATGTCATACTAACCTTTTACCTGCATAGAAGACCACCAAATACCTTCCTAAAGCAGTAAGAAGGACCCAATTTCGCGGTCATAAGAAAGCGACAGAAACCAGGAACAGCTCCCATCTACAAGCTCCAAAGCTCGAGGGTTCGTCCCATCTCCGGCCCGAATCCTCCCCCTAGCTCACAGTAACGCCCGCCAAATCCTGAGATCCTGCTTATTGATTGGACTATAGCCGATACATCTGCTGGGGAAGCGGGGTAGCAGGGGTTGTTCCTGCTTTAGCGTATGCGGGCGAAGCGGGTTGTTGGAGGGGCTCTGGGGCTTTTTGGGCTTGGACATGGGGAATTTGGCCGAGATGCGGATTTAGCGTGAGAATGAGGGGAGCTTGAAGGTTAAGGCGAGGTCAAGTGAAGCGATGAGAGGGAGGCTCAGGTGGGGGAATGGCCCCAGATGGGGAAGCTTGGGGTTTGGCGTCGGTGAGTTATGGGCGAGACTCCGAGGATTTGAGCGAGTGTTTACGGAGGCAAATATTATACAGTACTTCGCTAGGCCACACACTGGCACTGGCACTGGCACTGGCACTTCAACAATGCAATGCAATGCGATGTAATTGATGGCTTGGCATGGGGATAGAAATCTTGCCTCTGTACTCATGATATTCTGTTGTGAGATTTTTTAGTTCTCCCATGTGGACACAAAGAGAATGAGAGTACAATAGTCTCAATTGTAGACATCACATATCTAGAACAATTAATTCAAAAATGTAATGATTTCAAAGGGGCCAGTGAGGATCCTTGGAGGCGAGCCCAATCGCCCATCCTCTCGTCCCTAATTCGTCAATCTCAACGACTTGTGTCCGTGCCGTGTACCTGCATACAAACAGACATACGCACTATATGCCATCTGTTAAGCTTGCTTTCTTTTCGGACCGAGCTCTTGTCACTTTCATCCGACTTCACTTTCATGTGCCAGTGCCAGTGCCATAGAAGCTATGATGTAGATGGACGGGATGTGATAACCGTTTGCTCTGTTCGCATCGCTGGTTCTTTCGGCTTATTAATAATTTGAGGATCATGTTACTATGTTCCCTGGCGGTATCGAACATAAGATCAGCAAAAAAAGTCTGTTTAGCTTGTTGTAGACGATGATCTTTGTGCAGGTTTGTTTCCTTCTACTAGTATATAGAAGCGAGCTTCCTTCAGCAAAGCGAGTAGTAACTTGATATACACATCCTTTAATGCAAGACGGTCTCGTAGACATCGTCGATCTGACGAAACATCAAATTAGCGAGAACGTCCCCAATCCACCCACCAGATATTTAGCATCCCTGCTCTTCTCCCTCAACCTCGCATACATAACCGTTCCACTAATCTCCTTCTCAACAGGATCCATATAGTACATTCCCGGCCTCAGCTCTTCTTCGAACTCCAGAATGCCATCTTCAATCTCCACATCTTTGACCAAGCCTCTGCGATGATGCCATACAAATACCCTGCCCCAATAATCACGCTTTACCCATTTGTCTTCCTTCTCGTTACCATATCCGACGATAATTCGAAGGGATTTTGCAATCATGAGGGTAGTTGCCATGGGAAATGATCTCTCGGGATAGCTGGGACCATATACGTAGTTTCGCTTACTTTTGTAAGTTTGCACACTGTCGATGATGGAGACGAGGTAGTCTCGAGCTTTGACCTGTTGGGAGGCAACATGTTCCACTGCACACCTGAATCCTCGAGAGTGGTAGAATCTGCGTAGAATCGGGACAGCGAATTCGAAGTAAGAAAGAATTATGATATCCTCGTGAGCGATTCCATGGTCCGACAAGGAGGAGAGGATGCGAAGGACCATTGCCATATTTTGGTGGTTGAGACAGGTAGAACTGTTCCGCAATGTCATGCAGTTTCCGTCTTTGACGTTGACAAAAATTGATACTTTGCACGACTCAATGCTCTTTCCGAGGAATTTTGCGACCCAGGTCAGCATAGTCCGTCTTTCGGGAAGACAGCGAACGTCCTCGGCACTGCGGACTTTCAGTTTACCTGAATCAGATGGTTGTTGATGCATCCGATATCCAATGAGAAACGGAAGTCTCGCTAGGTCGAAGTCGATGTGACGTTGCTCGCTAAGAAGCAGGACAGGGTAGCCGCCATCCATGAGACGCTTCGAGGTAGATCGCTCGAATTGCCATCTGAAGTGATTGCGCTCTCCTGCGCGGCTTTTTGGGATTACGCCCTGCTCATCGCCGAAGAGGGAGATTCTCGTCAAAGATGAAGAAAATAGTCCGCACATTGCAAAGAGCCAATGATCGTTGATCTGTTCAGCTTGATCCACGATGAGGACAGTGGGTGCAAAAGCATGAATGGAAGGGTCCTGCAACTCGTCAAGTGTGGTAAAAAGTGCTGTGGCATCCTTGGGAAACGATGGCTTGGTAAGCGTGGTCGATAAGAGCAAAGATTATCATAGAGACGATGGATACTTGTCCCCAGTTGAACAGAGGGTGTTTCAGAGCTCAAGAAGGTCGCAATGCCGGCTAGTAGTGAGGATAGCACTCCTAGCTGTTTGGCGGTCGCTACTGCTTCATCAAATAGCTTCTTGGCTGCAGACCGAGATTTGGTAACAATCAAGACCCTCTCCATACTCTTCAGATAAACAATAGTCAAAATTGCAGCTAGTAGGCTTTTTCCACTGGACGGCGGGCCTCGAACGATGGACAGCGCAGAAGACCCAAGAAGATCTCGAAAGACAATTTTTTGACTAGACGAGCACTTGAGCATAGCAGCTTCGACAATATGCTCATTCCAGACAGAAGGCGTCCTTGAGACACGTCGAGCACCATGCTTGCCCATCATAAGAGCTGATTTGATTTCGTGGATAGGTCCTTCGACTCTTCTCTCCGTCTCGAAAAGCAGTTTGTCAATCGCGCCCACGATGAATGCCACATTGGGTGATTGACGTGAGAACTCAAAAACCGGCAGGTACCCCTCTCTCTCGTAGTGGTATATTGCAGCATCCCCATATCGTTGACCAACGATGAGTGCAACTTTGCACCGCTTCTTGATCGTCAAATCAGCCTCGATGAATTCCCAATTAGCACCAATAACCAGGCAATCGTCTGTGACATAGACATCCCTCGCAGAATTGATCCAAGTGATGACTACCTGGCCACCAATCTCAGGCAGCTTAGCAGTTTCGCTCGCGTAGCCAATATCGAGCGTCACGAACATCAGCCAGTCAGTCGTATTGGGGCGGTCAGATCTGCGAGGGAGTGGTTCAGTCCAGTAGTGGTAAATTTGCTTCCCATCAAGGAAACGCTTTCTAATTTCCGAAACTATGTGTTCTTCGTAGAGCAGGGCCCCTTTCAAGTAGAACTCGGCTTCTGCGTTGGACGAGAACTCAGCAGGGGGAAACACGATCCCAATAACTTCGTATGCAAGATCATGAGGAGCGTTACGCGGTCGACGTTGAGTTTCCGGTCCCACATAAGAAAGCACGGCTTCTGTCTTGTGAACTGTATCACACCAGTAGGGATACTTTTCGCAAATATCCAACGGTATGCTTCCTTGAGTAACATCATGTAGGATTCGGAGCCTCCAGAATGCTTGCAGGCCTGTCTGGCACGATAGCAAATAGCGGTAGCGGTACACAAGTCTCTCTTCGTATCGGACTGTGGCTACTATTTGCAGAGCGTGAGGATTCTCAGCGCCTCTTCGTATCTCCAGCTTGCTGAGAGTTCTGCCAAGTTTTTAATCCGACGTATCAAGACTGTCGAGGCGCATAAGCCCGCAGGAGACGACAGATGTTGATTTCCAAGATATCTTCACCATTCGTTCCCCCTCAACCTCTGCATTCTCCCATCGCAAGTCGTACAGGCTGTTGGAGAAGTCCGTAGGTCCTAGGAACACGAGACCTTGTTCGGCAGCCTTCATAGGCTCCTTGGGATGGAAATCATGGACCTGCCGATCTTGGAATGCCGAGTCGACTTTATCAGAGACAAAAGCACCAAATTTGAATACCAGATCTTCCTCAATGGCGCTTGCATCTAGGTGGTAGTGAGGTTCATCAGAGGGTGACAAGCTGAGTTTGACGGAAGGATCATCCGTTCCTAATGTCAAAGTACATCAGTCTACGTATGGCGACAGTGCTGCAGCATACAGCAAAGATGAACAGAAGGTCTTGAATGAAAGAGATATTTGGGACCTTGACAGAAAGTCTCGACTTACCACCAGTAACTATGAGCCTCGTTGTATTGATGCACTCCCTGCCTTCGGTCGACAAAACAGATCCAGCGCTGTCACGCACATCGAGGTGAAGAATATCAAATATTGCGATCCCTATCTGCGATTCGTGAACAGATTCGTAGTAATTGGAGGCTACATGCTCGTTTCCGTTCATCAGATAAGGAGATTCGCTCCATATTCTATTGATGATTGGCAGAGCCATGGTGTCGTACAAAGGTATTGAAGATCGACACTGTGTCGGTCTGTAGCTGTCGTGTTGAATCGATGTTGCTGAAGAGAGGACGAAGAAAAGGCGTAAAAGTACTGTAGATGTGAGGAGGTACGTGGGTATGCGATGCTCCGCTGTAACACTGCTGGCCTGAATACATTCACCAATATCGTTAGGAGCGTCAGGACATGATGAAACTCCGCACCAGTACTAAACGCTCTCACCTCAGGAGATCTCGCAGCCTGAATTGAGCGGCGCTGTCTGCCTACCTAAAACTTCCGGCCAAGAATTCGGTGTGATGACACGCTTCCTGGGATTCAAGGTGCTATATTTACTGGGCAAACTGCTGAGGTATTCTGGGGATATTTGCTTGCGCGCCAAGCATATGCGATGGCCTCGCAAAACTGATGTTGAAGAGTGAGGATCAACGTAGAAACTACACAAATGACGAGAACAAGTGTCTCTACTATTCGTGGCGTACCTCAAGGGGAGTTGCGAAGGGGAACATCAGAAGGTGCAATAAAATGAGGCAGGTGCTTGATGAGCTGAACGTCCCTTCCACATCGCCAATTTGATGAGCTCTTCACACTCTCTTGAAGTCTGAACAGCGCGGGAGTATGATATCCAGGTACTCATGGGGTTCACTGGTATTGGTTGAGGAGAACGTGTGCAGAGCTGACTGAGGAGGACAAGGGATGTGCACAGAGGCTTTGCGACGAACATGTTGCGTATGTTTCCTAGTCATACGGCTGTCACTATCTTGCTACTCATATTAGACTGCTCAAAGAACAGTACTGCATATACGAGTTCATATTGGTTTATTTTTCTAGAAGCCTGCCTACGTTTTCTAGGGCATGCCAGAACGCCTGACGCTGTTTCCATGCAGTATGGAGGCATCATGAAGATCAAAAGTCCCATCAAACCTCAATAACAGGTCTTTCGTGTATCCGTCAACCACCACGGTGCCTTCACACCCTCAGATTCCCCTCCATAACCACCACCGCATTCCCACTAATCTTCACTCCCTCAACTTCCCTCCCCTCACCCCTTTCACCCACCAAAACCTCAACCCCAATAACACTCTTCCTCCCCATCTCCACCCCCTGCGTAACCTCAAACCTCCTCCTCGCACTCTCCCCTCCATTCAACGCCAAATAACAACTCAACGCAGAAGCCGCACTCCCCGTCGCCGGATCCTCCATCGCAACCTCCAACATCCTACTCCTGACCCTCGTCAGCCCACCATTCGTCCAACCCCCCTCCTCAAGCACAACAAAATAATACTTGGCCACAAACCCCGTCCGCCACCCCTCATCCAGCACCCCATAATAACTCACATCCTCACTAACAAGTTGCACGGCGCCCAGCATCTCCAAACTCTCCAGTCTTACAAGCAGGAACGTCATGCCCTGCACAATACTCACGATCGGAGCTTGCAGTTCAGCTTTCCGGATAGCTGGTAAGTGTGACAAGCCGGGAATAGGTCCCTCGAGATCGCCGATCGTGTGAGAGTGGATATGCACATTGTGCGGGATATCGGCTGACACTCGACTCGACATGTTTGGTTCGATGACACCTTGGCCGTCTTCCTCGTCTCGGCGCTCATCGTCATATGCGAGTGCGATATCGACGCCGCCGGCTCTAGTCATCAACCGTCCCTTTCCTCTCCCATGGCCTTTCCCACCGCCTGCGCCTAGTACACCGAGGACGTACGCCGCGGTCCCGATCACGGGGTGGCCGGCGAAAGGGAGCTCGGCGTCGGTGGTGAAGATCTCGACGTCCCACTCTGGGATGGAAGGGTTGAGTTGTTCGTGGAGGAAGATGGTTTCGCTGAGGTTGAACTCTGCGGCTATGTTTTGTTTTTGGGCTTGCGTGATCAGGTGACGGAGGGGAGAGGGGATCCGGATTAGAGCTAGAGGGTTCCCGGTGTAGGCGGTGGATGTGAAAACATCGAGAGTCGTGAAGGGGAGAGTCAGTGGGTGAGAGGGCGTGCGAAGAATTGGTGGCTTGTTGTGTGAGGTGTAGGATGTTGAGGGTGTGAGTGTCGGTGGAGGCGAGATGCTGGGAGAAGCATTGGAGTTGAGTGTTGGTGTCATATTTGCGACGTTATCCGTGTAAGACTCGGTCTTCCTCTGCAAAATTGGTACTCGAGATCAAATTGTGGCTGATCCTAGAAGGTCGATTTTAGGTCGCGATCCTGTATATGTCGAGCTTCAGATGCCTCGGGACTGATTTACTTGTCGTCTCTCGTCTCTTGCTTTCGGACAGCAAATATATTCGGGATTAATCCGAAGCCCCTTTTAACGCGGGGGATCGTCCTTCAAATAAAATCCGATCGGATTCTCAAACGCCTCTAGTAGGGATCTCCGCTAGTGTCAAATCCTCTGCGAGGTGCAGTTCAAATCAAGTATATCTCACTACCAAGCTTTGCTGCTCTATAGATCTGGATCCGAGATGTGGGTGCGATATGGCAGAGAAGGCGCTTGGATCTTAGGTCATCTTCTTGATCCGATTCCGGTCTGCCGGCTGATGTGACCTGATATGTATACTTGGTTTTGTTGTGCAAGGTATGGAGAGACAGTTGAGCCCATGAAAACCAAGAACCAAGAACCAGGTTTGAGAAATTCGGTCGGCTACGCTAAGAAATTTGTCAGCTCGCCCCTAGATCTTCGGCGGTTTGTAAGAACCCATCTGCTTGCTTCACTGCGAGCTGCTTTCCCACCCCTTTTCTTTCGCTTGTGAGAACAAGTAAATAAATAGATAAATAAAACAGCAGGTACCCAGAGACCCCTCACCTTGCAGATCGCATATCTCAGGGTCCACGCTAGCAGAGAACCTTGGCTGCATCCAAACCAAGCCAAGCTCCGCAGGGGTTACTTTGTGACTCAGCACAGTTTATATGACAGTCCAATGTCCTGCCAACTCCTGCCCACTTTCGGAATGTGTTTCAACTTCCAGGACAATCGCTAAGGCAGCTCTGAGCCCTGCAGCATCAGCGGTTCGTCATCCCCGTGACGCCTCGCTCGTCATATGTAGGCAGGCTCTGCAACTTTCATAACTGCCCTGGCAAATATGCCAGCCGTGGAACGTGGGAGGCAATGGTTGCAGTAAAGAGTAGCATCGCTTCCTCATCATTCCTTCATTCCTACCACGGTTCTTCGAACCTGATTTATACTGGTTCTCTGTCGAAAGCAAAAAACAGAAAAGAAAACAGCTGTCGACGGCTCCTCCCAGTATACTTGCTCACCACTGCCAAGTCGCAAAATTGCCAGAAACGTGCAGGTGGTTCATCTTCTACAGGCGCCGATATGCAGGTACAAGGATGTGTAGATCTGAAAATATGGCTTGTGGTCGGAGATGTCTCCTAGGGTTCTCATTGGGCACTGGATCTGTGGCAGCGGGATGGGCTTGCACGTTCTCACGTGGAATGGGAGCGTATGCTCCGGAAATGGTACTGGCTGTGGCTGTCTCTTCCATCGTGCTGAACTGCGCAACTCGAAGATATATTTCAACTTGGGAATGTTTGTATTTGTTTCGAACTGGGCTAAGCCAGGAGTCAAAAACATTCCAGGCCCGGACTCCGAGGAGGACGAGCATAACTAGAATGATTTGGAGAAGGAAAGTATAGGACGAAAACACTAATTTCGTTCTTTGCCTAGCCAAAAAGACTCCATGATTGGTATACGAGGGTCTGAAAGAGACGCCAATGCAGATGATGCCGGTGCTAATTTTCCTTCCCAAATATGCAATCCCACTTGCGCCCATATTTGCCTGTCATTATATGTCATGATCAATCCTAAGACCATTCTTCCTGTGGTGTGCCCTGCGAAGCCATGATCAATGCAGTCAATTCCGCAATCTTGATGCTCAGATCCTGAACCTGCTGCTCAAGCATTGTATTATCGACCACGACCGCCGGCCCTTCCTTCTTGCCCTTCGGTATATTCTCATGCGTAGGACTATGCGCGCCATCCTCAGCGGGCGTTTCGGGAAAGTGCTGCGAATTGGTTTTCCCGCTACGGTCAGCGAGGAATGGTCTCTGCTTCTTGGAGGATGAAGTGGATTCGTTCGTGAGCCGTGCCAGTCCGGGACCAATGGAAGAGAATGCCAATGCCCCGCCATTCACTTTCTCGTGTGCTTTCTCGAACAGCCAGATTGCGGCAACAATTGGTGAATGGGTGACTTTGAGCATCACTATTCGTGTGCGTCGGAGGTCGTCGGATGAGAGGAACAGTCGTAGAGGCCGAATGAGGATCAGTGGTATCAAGTTCTAGTGATTGTTAGGAAGTGGGAGTATCCAAGGTGAAGTCAACAGTACCAGTGGTGGATAGAAGTGAGTGAGTCTGTTACTAGTTGATGCCTGTAAGTGTTAGCGGTGAAGGGAGTCGAGCAATTTCGGCATACCTCGAGAACGTAGACTGAGTAAACGAACAAGTATTCCTCCCTACACACATATACGTTAGCGGCTGGTAGATGAAAAGACAGAAAATACCAACCGTGCATGTGCAATGACCTTGGAAAAGCTATCACTCAGAATACTGATCAAGGATGTGATGAGGAGGATGTTGGTCATGCAAACAAAGATGAGCATGAGCGGTGGGCCGAGTTTTGGATTGATCTAAAAGGTCAGTGAGATTCGAACGTCAGATAGGGGAACACACATCACTCATGATATCCTAGATGGGAGTTAGCCTGACATCACACGAGGTTCCAGCAGACTCACAAATCCCAGGTAGCTGGAACCAAAGAACACTTTGATCAAAATCCAACTCATCTCAGCTAGACCAAAACTGTCCCGAGCAAGGAGTGTAAATGTTGTGAGAAAGCCTGAGAATCAGCAGACGTCAGAGTTCGCAGATAAGAAGTACCAACCAATGTACAAAACTGCCACGACTACCATAAATTTGACAAAGTCCTTTGCCTGTCATATCGTTAGAAGAAGCTTAAGCGACGAAACCAAAGCGCAACGTACCATCTCTTTCAAACATGGAATCTGTCCAAGTCAGTACAAGCCATCTATGTAGAGCAAATGATCTTACCAAAGTCCCGAAGTATGGATGAAGGCTCAAAAGCGAGCAAATTCTGGGCTTGTTAGCGGTCATATCATACTGGATCAATATAACCCACCTCGGAACCATGAAAAGAGCTTCCAGTGACAAGATATCGAATGCTGTGTCCGTGATGGGCTGGAAATCATCGGTATCTTTGAATAACCCAATGACCCCTAAGGTACAGTCAGACCAAATAGTGCCAAATAGTATTACACAACTTACTTGTGATCGCAAACGCTACCCCAATGAGTATGATTATGAGGTCACAGCCATTCCAAATATCAACAGCATAGAAAATTGACCCAGCATCAATGAATTCTCCCAGCTCGTCGTATGCGAAAGCTGCAAACCAAATGTATAGCAGAATTTCGAGGAAGGTGATTTCATACCTGCCATAGTCAGTAAGTGGTTGAAATTGCCTGCTTCAGTGGACCTACTGGTTTCTTTCGACCATAACAGCATAATAGAGGAACAAGAAGGTTGCAAAGAAGAGGACTTCAAATGCCTTGATATACCTTGGAACCCGCAGCCGCGTAAAGCAATCTGAACGTTTCTTGTTGTAGAATTGCGGCTTCTTTTTCGTGTGAACACTCAATTTTGCCCAGAAGGTGATATCTCCGTTCCAGATCCCAGTGATGATTTTCTGGACAATTCTCTGGCTCATGAATTTCTTGCAATCTGCCACGGCCGCAATTTCCAACGCGTTCAAGCCCGTAAATGATGATGTAGGGTCGTCTTCATCCTCCGGATTAACCTCTGGCACAATTGACATGGAGCCCATATGCGAAATTGACCTCAGCATCTCTACCCGCTTACTCGTAGGTCTTGTAGGTGTCACAGGAACAGTTGGATCGCGCGCCCTGAATTGAGGTAGGAGACTCGAATGTTCGTTGGCCTCGGAAGCGCATGGATCTGTATTTTGTGTTTCCTCATCTGCTGTTTGAACCTCTGGCAGCTCGTACAAACAGAAGTCCACCGCATCTCGTTCTGATATTCGTGTGAGGAATCGCCAGGCTACGATTTCGCATGCGTTTGCTCGAGTTTCGTTCAATCCGCGATCGTCGACTTCGAGTGTAGAGAAGTGCCATTTCAGCGTTCTATCCAAATCCAGTGAGTGATGTTCGCTGACAAAGTCGAGAATACTGACAATAGAGCATTGATTAAAGCTGGATTTGTAACATTCACGACAAGATGTTCCACCAGTACTCGAATTTTATTCCCCGCAGATGTGGTCCGTAGCTGTTCGAAGGTCGAGGGCACATGTAATTCGTCAACGAAGTAACTATTCGCGGTCAGGAAGGCGTCGCAGACTCGACTTGAAGCTTGCTTACAAGGACAAAGCCTTGACAACCTTGGCAAATGGATCTGTAGGTCCTATGGCAGGTAACTTGGCGACCTTGACGAGCCCCATAGCTGGTCCTGGGGTATTCATGGCGATTTGGTTGGTGGTTAGAGCTGGCAGAGGTGGCGAAGGTATCTAGTATTCTATCTCGTATTACCTTGGCACAAAGGCGTGTAAATCAATTCCGTACCACCTGCGCAAGCAAAGTATCACCAGTTGTCCATCCACGCTGGCGCGGAAGAAAAGTTTGAGTTTTCATGAAGTTAAACCAAGGAAGAGGCCAAAGGTTCACGAGCAAACAAGACAAACACATGACGGGGTTCAGCGGCCGCAGATCGCGGGCAGCTCCCTGAGTGGCTCGCCTGGCCTTGCCGAGTTTCCAGGGAGAATCAAAACAAATTCTGGGAATGGTAATCGTACAGTGCCAAAGACATGCACAGATATTACGCAAAGCGACGATTTAATTTGATATTTTGATATTGGCAAAATGATAAGGAGGATTCTGTGAAACCACCTTCTGCAGCAGTTTTCCAGTCGGTAAGAATAAGTTCTCCTCGCGCCGCCAAACCGACGAGAAGTCGAGCATAAATCCACAGAATATTTTCAATCAACCATCACAGCCTTGTTCAAGCTTAAATCCATATGAACATGAGTCCTAAACTTGGCTTTCATCTTAACCATTCAGCCATAAATAAGCGCACGATCTAAGAAAACATTCCACCAACACGCGAAGGCAAGTCGACTGGGCAGACCTGTTGAGTCGCACGCGGACGGTCTACGCTTGACTTCAGGAACGTGTGGAGAACTGGTAGTCATAAGCAGGCGGTTTCTGCCTTCTTGTCTCTGTCATGTCTTGTCCCTCAGAAGAGTCTCCAGTGTGTCTCTTCTTATAGCATAAACCCAAAGCGGCCAGAAGCGCGACCAAGATAACAGTTCCGAAGCCAATTCCGACCTTTTCATCCGCACTGAGTCCTGATTCGGACCTAGTACTGTTTAATTGTACTGTAGATGAAGAGGTCTCCGAGGCAGACACAATTGTACCTGATGCTGGTAGTAATATGGCAGAAGTCGACGAAGCGGAAGACGAGGTGGAAGCCGGAGAGTGGGTGACGGTAAGAGTCGCCAATTGTGACTTTGTAACTTGTGTCGTGACAGATAAAATTGTTGTGCTTGGCACCAACGAGCTTGAGCTTGAACTAACAATGACCATGTCCTCCCTTCCACACATTGCACCTCACTGATAAGTCGTGAGATCGGTAGGTGTGTTGATTTCGATGTCCGCCATGCACTCCGTTTCGTCACCGTCTCCCCAGTTGCATCGTTTTCTGCGATATCCCGTCTGCTTTAGCAGCTGCTGAGATGTGAAAACCGTGTGACATCCTCCATCGTCCCAAGCACAAGCAGTAGTGTTGGAAGCAGTATAACATGCTGTTTTCGACAGAGATACATGGTATTCTATGCCGAAGATAGCTGCGACAATTTTGATGAATTCTAGGCCGACGTTGACATCTACTCCGTCCGTTCGGGACTGGCATACTTCTGTTCCTGTCAACATACTAACCGTACAGGTTTGAGTGTCATCGCAGTATGTATCTCCACTCGATTTCCGCCACGGCGCATTGTAGAGGCTGGCATTGGTGACATAGTAATCGTACCTAGTCCTATCAGTTCTGTCGATCAACCGAAATAGGCAAACTCACCAGCATTTCCGAACTTTGGGAAACTTATATGGATGAGATACAGAATCAGACTTGACATAAAAGCCTGAACTATCGATGTGGGAACCTGTATACTCAGAGTCTTCCGCGCCACCACACAGATCCATGGCGAGGCTGCAGCCTAGTAGACACCCAAATAACCAAAATAAACAGACACAATGGCGCTGACAAGACATGGCTTGCTCCACCTTTTGATCGTTAGCTTTTGTACAGATCACAGGAGCTGATATCAAAGATTCTGTCCTCAGATATGGTACTTCACTCAATCCTGTATGGAACAGCAGCCTCTGATTATATAGCTAAAGATGACATGGACGTGGGCTTGTTATGCTCACAGTATCATGCAGGTCAATCAAGTCTCTCGGGCGCCCGCAAACAGTGATTTAGTCTGCCGCGAATGTCTCATAATTTCAGCTTCTCGCTGGCGAGCCTGATGGTCGACTGCAGCTGGGCCGTGTGTTGGTGCATTTCTAGCTGTGCCCGTAGTCTACCATTCATCAGCCTCAGAGTTTCCAGCCTCAATTGTATCTCTGTACGACGAGATTGCCAACTTTCTTGTCTGAAATACTTGTGCAGCGTTGATTGCTTTTCCTCACTCGCGATCTAGCCTGCTGAGGGACGTCAGTAGCATGTCTATAAAATAAGCCACAGAAGAGATTCTTGAACGATTGGTGGAGGGACATGCTTACATTGCGAGCTGTGAGCCTTTTGATTCAGCCTGTGGCGGTACTATTGTCTAGATTCGATCGACACACCGAATGCAATGCGAAAGTAAAAGTAGCAAGACACGGGACGGCTGACCGCAGCCACGCCACATCGTGAAGCCAAGCACTTTCCTAAATTCCAGCCCCCCCAGCTATTAATTGAGGCTCAAGAAAGCAAGGATTCTAAGTGCAGGAAGGCAGTCGAGTCCTTGCCGATAAGAGCCTACCAATCAGCCGTCTAAAAGCGATAAACAAGGATTGGACCGGGGACCAACAGCCGGTCCAGCTTCTTGATTTGGGTATGGCAGGACGGATACAATATTAAGGAATCACATGCGTCAGTACCCTTGGCATCCCATTGTATGTTGCCTTTCTGTGTGGTGTCTTTCGTTCGAGTCGCTGATTCGAGATTTTCCTGCCGTAGCAATTTAGGATCGGAAGACAGTCTTGATATGATCAGGCTGCTCCAAACACGAGGCAGATTCAACCTTCTGACCAGCTGCGAAGACCACATGCACTCACTCTTTGATTCTAGACATGATCAAGCAACGACCCCGCGAATGGATTTGGCATGAAGCCTACCAAATTTCAATGGAATTCAATCTCCTTGCACTTGTTTTTATCCCGAATTCCACCATCCATTATACCATGGATGTACGCCTCGCCAACAAAAGCCTTTCTTTTCTCTTCCTCTTCCCTCACAATCGACGGGACCCATCCACCCCTCGCCAAGATCACAGCATCACCAATCCTCGCGTCTCCAGGAAGCATTCCCAGCCACCCGCTCTTCAGCCTTCTCAGTAGTCGATGTTGGGAAGCCGTCATGAATGGCCAGAAGTCCCTATAAGTGACCCACGTCGCTTGCATATAAACCGCTTTGCCAATCCAGGGGAATTTCTGCTGACCCATCCAAAGTTGCTCACAAACTTACGCAGAAATCTAAGCCTAGCCCAAGGTAGTACATAGTCGCAATCGCTCTGCGGTATTCTCGCACATGCTAGTACTTGACTTCCACGTTCGAAAAAGCTCGACTGTATGATACATATGGCGTCCATCCAGAAAAACCGTATTTTGTCGGCGTATCTTAGATGTTGCAACGCCCAATGGAGACTTGGCACCAGTTCAAGACTGCTGTCGTTGACCTGGATGGCCGCCTGAGTTTCTTCATCTCCCCAACGGCAGCTTAGTGCTTCTTATTGATTGACTCTGGTGTTCAAGTATAATTTCCTTAAATCGCAAACAGTAAGATCATGGTGGTGGCCAGGGTGGATCTCGAGGATGCGGATATAGTGTTTATCGTCTGTGATATCGATGTATTCATACTTGATTTCCGGCACCGCGTCGTGTTTTTCTTTGCTGTCGTCGTGTGGCTCAACCGGTACTTCCTTCTTAACTTGTCTTTGCGGTAACTTAACACTGAAAGCGCCAAGAAGCCCTTTCTTTCAGAAGTCATAGCCAGGAGATTCGAAGCCCAATAGAAGTCCTTGGGAGCTCTTGGATTATCTGCGAAGGGCAGCATATTGTTCAAGACATAATATTACTTATTTCTGTAAGCACAACTGTCGCACTATCCCCGCTCGACTGCACTGCTTAATTCAGCCCCTACAGTGACGGGTTCGCTAAACTTTGGCAGTTATCAGGCTCTGGTTCAGGGCCTTCGGGGATTTGAAATTAAGCCTTTAGTGGGTGAAGCACACTGTGTCAGGGGATTGGACTGTCTCTAAGAATGAAAGTCTTAGATATACTCATTGGCAACTCATGCGGTGCAAGTGTTATGGAGGGGTGCTATTCAGACTTGAATACTTCACGACTCAGGAGCACCGAGAGTGAGCAATCGTCCTTCACCCCACTTTCTCAACTGTGGATAACGTGGGCACCCCACTTCTCCAACCTCCTCTTCTACCGCAGTCCCGGCTACAAACTACATTCCTTCTACTCATTTCAGGACAGTTGAGAAGAAGTTTTTTTCTTAAGCTCAGCTTAGATGTATATACGATGGAGCTTGGAAGCCGACGAGTTCCTTCATCTTCACATGGTGCTAGAAAGAGGCCTCGAGTAGCAGAAGAGAATCGAGCTCGGGCAACAAAAGCATGCGATAGATGTAGGAGGTTGAAAGAAAGGTGTGAGGGTGGAATCCCGTGTACAAGATGCAGCAGAAGCAACCGCAGCTGCGAGTTTGAACAGCGGCCTAAGTTCGTCCATCGGTGAGGCTTTAAAACCAAGCCCGGCAGATTCCGACCTTGCTGACCGTTGTCTTTCGAGGACCTCAGACAATCGTCTATATCTAGCAATATCGAGATTGACGAGCGTGTCAAGTACCTTGAGATGATTGCAACTCACTTTCTCGGAGACGTGTCGCTGAGTTTGCCGAGCTTAAGGGCAATAACGGAGAAGATCGAAGCCATATCGTCAAAGCGGGATGACGGACGAATCCACATGGGATCAGATATCGAAGATATGGCTTTGAAGGACGAGAAGTTTGTTGTAAAGACATTGTCACGTAACACTGCTCGTAAGAATGTAATCTCTGATCAAGTACCCAACAAGGCTGACAGCCTTCCAGATTACTCCGGCGAGTTCTCACATTGGAACTTCTCCCAGAGGATTCGCAAAAAAGTGGATGAATACTTGGAGGTGTGCTTTCTACATTGACAAGAACATGTTGCCAGACTGACATGTGAAGGGTACCCATAGAACTCAGCAGAGAAAGGCGATAATGGAAAACTTCAGAGCAAAGCAGCTTCAATCACCAGCTTCAAGTGCATTTGCTGTCCTACAATCATTACCACCTCGTCATGTGGTCAATTTTCTCGTCACTATTTACTTCCAATATGCCGAAACGAATATGTTCTTCATCGATGAGATTTTTCTACGGAAGAAGCTCATCATTTTGTTGGACACTCCCTCCATGGTTACTGAAAGTGACGTGGGGTGGCTTTGCTCCGTACTGATGGTGTTGGCTACCGGAACGCAATTTGCCCATATGGCAGCCGGACCTTCAGCCCAAAGTGTTGACGACAAAGCCGCAAATGAACCTCCTGAAGACGACGTGGGAGTAGATATGTATCGCCTGGCTTGTAAGCTTATGCCAGACGTGATCGCCATCGCATCTCTTGAAAGTGTGCAGGCTTGTCTTTTACTAGCACATTATACACTACCAATAGACACGCAAGGTCTTGCATACACTTATTTGGGACTTGCTATAAAGGTTGCTATTCAAAATGGCATGCATAGAAGATATTCGGGTAAGGACTTCGATGCTCACACAGTTGAGTTACGCAATCGGCTGTGGTGGACCGCATACTCACTTGAGAAGTATTGACCTATCTTCCAGTATATGTGCCCCAAACTGACGAAAATTAGACGAATATGCATCTTGCATGGGAGACCGACTTCGATTACCTCAAATGACGTTGACGCTGATCTGCCCGAAGATGCCGCGGGGTTACAACCCCCTGAGGAGTTGGCAAAAATTCAGAACATAAAAGCCTTGATTCATGTCACCAACTGTCTCGGCGACATATCAACTGCCATGTGCGTTTCCACACTTTTGATAACTAAGGCTGAATCTTGATGCTGATTCTGGTCCTAGATCCCTTCTCAGAAGGTGCCCCGCTCATTTACGATCGAACTATTTCGATCAACTTTTCAAAATCCGCACAGAAGCTCGAAACTGGTGGTCAGCTCTTCCTGCTGATGTATACTGTCGAGATCTTGACCCAGAGAAGCCTCTCTTCCGGGAGAATATTCACCTTAACCTTTGCTTTCTTTTAAATGAGATCTACATGGGCCGCCCATTTATCTTCTTTGCCGATACTGGGTCGCCTTCTCCCCGGAATGACGTTTCGACGCCAAATGACTCAACTTCATTGCCCAGACGGAAGCCAAAGAACACCAGAGCGACACTGGTTGCAGATGCAGAGACTGCTGCAGTGCATATTGTAGAGCTTTGCAGTCTTCTCAACCAACATTGCGGATTGGCCGGAGCCAGCTACACAGAATTCAGCTCTTGCAGAGCAGCTCTGCTGGTCATTTTGGCGCAGAGCTTAAATGGGCGAAAAGAAGCTCTGAAGAGCTCACTAGTATCGGGTATGAGGCTGATCAAGTGCATGGCAACGAACATCGATTCAGTCAAGAGCGAGGTGTCGGTCATCGATGCACTTGAGACAGCCATTAAGGCGATGGACGTGAGTAATAATAATCAGAATGGGAGTGCGAAGGAGAAGGACAATGGCTATGAGAAGTTCAAGAGCTGGGCAACCTTGAGGAAATTAGATCCACTTGGCGACGATCTAATGAAGCCACAGCCGGCGGTACAGCCTACGTCCGACAAATCGGAAGGCGTATCGTGGTCCAACGTTCCGGTATATTCTGAGACTGGTATCAACACAAGACCAACGGGAGACAGTGATGGTCTGGGCTTCGACTTCGGAGCCATCGATAATTCTCTCCTATTGCCTGAACTTGATGAAATGCTGGGAGATCCATGGAATGTCGGGCTTGGAGCGGACGTTTACGCTCCAATGAATCATGAGAAGTACTGACAGCTTGTACTCCGCATATTGAAAGTCACAATTGAGATCGATCAATATCACAGGGCTCAGTAAGGTCTAAAGGCTTTCACGCGATGCCATGTCTTAATACTAGAAGTATATCCAACTGAAAACTAGCCATGATCAGGACAAACAACGAGACATATTCATCCCAGAACCAAATTCTTGAGCGTCTGCACGATTGGGGTCTTCCGCTGCTTCATCTCCCCTCTTTGGGCTTTCTCTTCAGCCTTGAGACGATCCTCCTCGTCGAATGCTCGAGCATCACTGAAGTCCACCTCCGTGGGGACAGCAGCCTTTGTCTTGTAATATATCTGAAAAGGTTCCGTCAGCTTGCCCGTACATGAGAATAGCATACCGAAACTTACCTTGTAAACAACATAGTCGAACACAAACAAAGGAGCCGCAAGGTATGTTGAAAAGAAAGTCTCTGCTGAGCCTTTGCCACCGAATGGGAAAATGGAAAGATAAAACAAACAACCTAAGATGAATGTCAAAACCATCAAACCCCCATACTGAAGCCAGGGAGCGAAATGCGCAATGAATGGCAAAGAGCGGTGGTCTATTCCTTGGGCCTTCAAGGCTCTCCGGAATCCAATATGCGACACAAATATGCAACCCCAATTAATGAAACCTGCGATGGACACCTTCCAGAGTCAGCGAGATGCACTAGAAATGTGCAGTTATAGGTACTCACTAGGGATGAGAACCAATTGTATACGATTGCGGCCTTTTTGTTGCAGTTGAGGTAACACAGGCCCCCACCAATCGCTGTCGAAATTATCAAGGAGACATACGGACGACCCCTCTTGTCTTTCTTTCCGAAGTAAGGGTGGATGAGCTTCGTGTCGGACAGTGCAGTAAGACTGCGACTTGCGACGTAAACGCTTGTAATCCCACAACTGATGACTGTCAAAAAGATGAAGCCATTGATGATATGAGCCAGTGGCATGACACCAGCTCGTTCGATTGCAATGACAAACGGGCTACCAAGAGTACCCGCGCCATTAACTAGATCGTGATCGTTGTATGGCACGCACATTCCTACCAGCCAAATGTTCACCACGAAAAAGGTAAACATTCGCCAGAAAATTGGATAGATGGTCTTCTTGATCGTTCCGCGAGGACTTATGGCTTCTCCAGCGATAATAGCAATATGTTCACCTAACATCAATTAGCACTCTTCGGTATAATTTGACTTCTCGATTCGCCGTACCGCCTCCAAAGCTGAATCCAGCTTGGACGAATGCCTTGGCGAGACCCTTCATTCCATTGGGGAATGCGCCCGGATTCTTCCAGTATCTGAACTCGATTGGGCCCTGTGTTGCAGGTATACCTCCCGAAGTCATGATAAACAAGAAGAAGATCATGAGGATAATTGCAGAACACTTAATGAGTGACATCCAGTATTCGACATGACCATAGAACTTCACGGGAAATATGTTGACGAGAGCCATAACCGCGAGGAATATCGTAATGTACGCTGCGATGGGGACCACTTCTGTTGCTGGCCAGAACTTAAGCACCGATATTGCAGCGGTGATCTCAGCGGGAATGATCATTACCCACTACTGCTGTCAGAAGGTTATGTTGCCAAGAGGCTTAAACTTACTTCGAACCAGAAGTTTATGCCACCAGCGAAGCCCATAGCAGGATCGATATATTCAGAGAATTGTCGAATGAAACCGCCGTGAACAGGACGATATGCCGTCATCTCTCCAATGGAGACGTATTGAAGATACACAATGGAACTAGTAACCACCGACGTCAGCTTTTTGTATTTCAAGTTGACATTTACGAAAGAACTTACGCCACGATTGTGTATGCAACGGCAATTCCACCAGGTCCCGCTATCTTTGAGTCAGCAGGTTTTTCAAGTCTGGGTTTGAATCCAGGTCGTACCATATTTCAGAGCTGTACCCGTACCAACCCATAGTCCAGTACCAATACCCGCACCGAAGGTCATCATCATAATTTGACGCTTGGTGAGCGACCGATCATAGCCGGCAGTGTCAATATCAGCAGCGATTGGTGATGAAATCCCTTCCTGTTCACTGCCGGAAATGCTGTTCTCCACATCGACGACTCCTTTGTTGACATGCGTTGCCATCATCGTAGATTTTCGAGTACTGCGTTGTGATGAATACTTCGAAAAGAGACTCCAGGGGGCATCTGTATATGAACGAAGAGGGATTGGCAGCTCTAATAAGGGAGCGTACAGCTGACAGGATCTTGACCCCTCTCTGTACCTCAATGAATGAAGGCAAGATAAGGGCTTCCCCAGAAAAGCTGCATATTCGGTGAAAGCAGGGGAGAAGACCAAGCTCCCTGAACATACCCGTCATGATATCTGCTGCAAGAGAAGATAAGGTTCAAGGATGATGCAGAAGCATGGATTCCGCATGTTCTCGAAGCAGGATACCCCACTATACCCTGTAATCTGATACATAGGTACTGATAAGTTGTGTCACCGGGCCGGTTGTTCTCTACTGCCTCAGCACAGAGCATTGACATCCATTTTCGAACAGAACAGAAGTGTCCGATAAATATTCTTATCGTAACTTGTACAAGATTCAAGGTACTGCATCACACGAGTCTCGGTTTATTGCGGACTTTCTCGGGCAAGCATAAGTGGGAGGCATACTCGTGGAATAGTAACCATTAGCTCCCACTTTTGAGCCAAGTCGCAAGCTGATCTTCAAGCCGGTAGATCAGCATAATTGCACCTAATAACTGAATTGAAGTTGAAGTGAACGATTCGTTTGCTTTTCCGATTTCTAATTTTTCTTTTCACATTCTACTTCTTTAAAATGGCGTCAACAAAGAAAAACATCGTCTTCGATGTCGTTGGGACCTTGGTCTCTTATGATGCTATGTTCGATGCGATCGAGACAAGACTGGGTGATAGGCTTCGAGCAGAAGGCATTAAACCAAGACTTCTCGGGTACACCTGGCTCGAGGCAGCAGAGCGAGAATATACATATTTGAGTATTTCGTCTCGGTATAAGAAATTTGGGGTAGTATTCGAAGCACTCTTCTTTCGAATGCTGTGGATGGCTGGAATCTCGGAGCCCAGGACGTTTGCCAGTCAAGACGATTTGGCCTATATCATGGAAGAGTATTTGAAGTTGGAAATGAGACCAGGAGCCAAGGAATGTGTCTCGAAGCTACGAGAAGCTGGATTTACTGTGTGGGCTTTCACTGCTGGGGACTTGAAGCGAGTCGGAGGTTACTTTACTCGCGCAGGAGTCGACATGCCCGAAGCCAATTTCCTCACTTGCGATACTCTCGGTGTGGGAAAACCGTCAACTGAGGCTTACATGCCATTGGTCAAGAAACTTCAGGACGATGGTGACGACTCGCCTTGGTTTGCTGCTGCTCATATGTGGTAAGTTCAGATCCTTGATGTATTTCTTCCTTTCATCTATATACATGACTGGGGACTCGAAAGTTCTCAGAACTAGTAATGACATTTGTTCCTGAAGATCAAAGTGTCCGAAATTTGGGAAATATTGTAACTAACCTTGAATTGGCCTATGCTAGGGACGTCAGCGCCGCCAGAACAACTGGGTAACATTCACTGTACCTCTCCAGATACCTAAAATGCTAACTTCGACACAGGTTCAAAGGAGCATATTGCACTGTTTGGGAGAAGGAGCCACTTTTGGATCTATTCGGGGATATGGAGGTTGTCGCAGATACTCTTCCTGAGATGGCCGAGAAAGTTATCGCAGCGGCCTTGTAATTTATGTTCAATAAACGAGGCTGAAGGCTTAGGCCTCTGTTAGATCTACAAGTGTTCTTTCGGCTACAGTTCAACTTGAAGAGCAGCATGCGGTATACATTGGAAGTTTTGTAGGACACTACATCACGTTATTCTAATAATAACATGTAAGGAATTGCTCTCCCGTGTGAAACGCAGTGATGGAGTAATAAATGTTGGGCTTCGTCATCGTTCTTGGAAATTTCAGAGTGATAATGAAGTAAAACGAGTATTAAGACCATCGCCGCCATATCAAGAATCGGGAGTGTACACTTGTAAATCTGATAGCACATGAAGGCATCGTGCATGACTCGCCCAAAGCAATATATTGATTCTAGAACATGATTAAACCCCATAATCACCCACTCCGACCCCCAATGCGTAGTCTTTGCCTCAGAGATACTGATACCGATATCTATAATGAATATTTGTCACTTGTGGATTTTGGGCCAACAGATACGGTCTTGGTGTCACCGGTCCGGTCCTGCACCGGGACAGCAGCCGGTTCCACCATTAATGCTTATCACCACATCACTAGAATCAATTGGACTAGGGCCCACCAATACTGGAGCCTCAGCTGATGTACCTGTTGGTCACATCATACATGATACTTATCGATAAATGCCGATTACTGAAGGACTCTCGCCGGTGATCACGCCGTCGTAATAGCTTCCCCACTCTTGCTGCGGCGCTCGGAGCATTTGACTCCATGTTGATGAGCCCTTTCGGTCCTCGGTTCGTACCAAGATCAAAGTTAGTTGATATACTTGCGACTCTCAAAAGTTGAACAAGCTTCTCGGGCGCGTGACTCGAGCTGTTCTAAAGGACACTTTTGAATTCAGACAAAATGGTGCTTCGAACAGATTCAAATGATCCTGTCCAAAACAGCACTCAGTCATTCTGGAGGACTGATCTAGATTCTTTGGACAGTCATCGGACAACGGAGGTGCTACCAGAGAGTGCAGACATCTTAGTGATTGGCGCCGGGTACGCTGGGGCATCTACAGTTTATCATTTGCTTGAGAAAACAAAAAAGTCGGGATGCAAACCAAGAATCGTGATCTTGGAAGCACGTGAAGCATGTTCAGGAGCCACTGGGAGAAACGGTATGATACGTCAAATGAGACTTCATCATACCGTAAAACTAAGATCTTGTAGGCGGCCATTTGAAACCAGATCCTTTCAATCGTCCGGGCTCGCTCATCGAGGAGTTTGGCATCGAGGCGGTCGCGGAAGCGTCGGCATTTGAGATGGCACATGTTGATGCAATCAAAGTAGTCGTGGAAAGGGAGAACATTGATTGCGACCTCGTCGTGACGAGGACGTTCGATGTACAATTAGATTCATCAACGAGGGGTCAATTGAAAGCAGGGTATGATCGCCTGATCGGCAGCGATGTTGCTGCTGCTCGAGGGGTACAATACGTCGCGGGTAAGAAAGCAGAAGCAGTCAGTATGACATCATGATTATCGACTCTTGACTGACTTCTGCAAAGCTCTCTGGTGTGAAGGGTGCCAAAGGCTGCTTTTCCCATACTGCCGGCCATCTTTGGCCATACAAATTCATCATGCACCTTCTCAGAAAAGCGATTGCGCAAGGTGTCAACCTCCAAACACACACTCCAGTTCAAGAAGTATCATCGAGCCAAGACTCAGGAGGCTACTGGAAAATTACCACCCCTCGAGGCTTGATCAAAGCCAAGACAATCATCTACGCTAGCAACGCATATACCTCCAATATCTTACCACAGTACAAGGACAAGATTGTTCCCGTACGAGGTATTTGTTGTCGAATCACTACTGCCAAAAAGCCGGCACCTCATCTTCCTAACTCTTACATGCTGCGTCACAGCACCTGGGAGCAAGACTACCTCATACCCAGGACGGATGGAAGCGTCATTGTTGGAGGCGGTCGTGGGACATACTACCCGATCCTAGAAAGCTGGTACGATAACGTAGATGACAGCACACTGATCGAATCGGCCAAGAAATACTTTGACGGCTACATGCAACGGACCTTCAGGGGATGGGAAGATAGTGGTGCTGCTGTGGACAAGATCTGGACGGGAAGTAAGTGTCTATCTTCGTTATCTGTATGTAAGCTTCGCTAATCCCACCAAAGTCATGGGTTACTCTGCCGACGGTCTACCACATATCGGTGTAGTTCCAGGAAAGCCCAATCAGTTCATATTAGCTGGCTTCACCGGCCATGGCATGCCTCAAATATTTCTTTCAGCACGAGGGATCGCTTCGATGGCTGTCGAAGGCAAAGACTTTGAAGAAACAGGTGTGCCACGTATCTACAAGACCACGCAGGCTCGGCTTGATTGTAAGACGAACAGAATTCTGGAAAGCTGGAAAGAAAGCACTCAAGGAAGAGTCAGCTCGAAATTATAACAGGCTGTCGTGAGGAGTTGGAGATAGAGATAGTTGGGAAAAGCTTCCATATGCCTCAGTAGTAGTGGTTTTGATGAGTTATCATAGTTTTGAAGTCGTGTCTCCTGCACAATTTTTCATCGAGTTCGGCTTTTACACCGAAAACAAAACTAAGCGAGCGAAAAAGGGGTAACAATCACCTCGCTTCCTGAGTGATTCAAACAATCTCAAATACGTTTTCAAGAGTCACCGTCACCAGAGAGAAGCATAGACTGCTGTTTCAAACCGGGAGACTAAGAGATCCGCTCCGCTTAAGATGGGATTTAGACGAGAGTGGATTCTAGCGGCTTGGGGCCATCGGTCAATGGGCTTCGGGATTTGATACTCTATTTCGTGATTCTGAGGTCCCACGGACTTACCGCAGTGTTCTGACAATCAAGCTCTCACGATGGCGCTCAAACACCGAGGGAATACTTCGTGAACATTCTACTATGGTAAACAATAATGACCGGCTAAAAAGCGTCGTGTCCAGTCCGTATTATGACTCCTTCAAGTGGAGCATCACGTGTATTGGGGCACAATTTTGTTTGCTATAAGACTCTACACTCGACGACTGCGACCTCCGAGTTCTGAGAGATGTTCAAGACATCGATATTAAGGTTGTGTATAGTTTTCCGCCTCGGTTGTACGTGTTCGGATCAACATGGCTCGAACTCAGGATACGGTCAAGGTTGCCGCTGTACAAGCCGCTCCAGTTGCTTTTGATCTGGCCGCAAGTCTGAAGAAAGTCGAAGCTCTGACTGCTGAAGCGGCATCCCAAGGAGCGGAGCTAGTTGCCTTTCCGTAAGAGGGAGAAATATTTGGAAATGCATTACACTGACGAGGCCACAGCGAAGCATTTCTGTCGGCTTATCCATGGAGGTACGCATTTGATGCAACGGTGGGAAATCGCGAGCCTCGAGGTAACAAGATCTTCCCAGTACCTCGTCAGGCTGACAGATGGTAGGGAGGAAGTGGTTTGTGAAGTATTACGACTCTGCAATCGCGATTGCCTCTCCGGAATTCGATATTTTGTGCGGCATCGCGAGAGACAACAAAGTCAACCTGTCAATTGGAATCGTAGAGAAAGATGAAGCTACCCTTTACTGCACAGCAGTCTTGATTGGTACTGACGGAACTCTTCTGAGTCGTCACAGAAAGGTATGAAATAGCAACTGAGCCTTTCCAAGAACGGTTGCTGACCTCATCTGAAGCTCGTTCCCACAGGTGCCGAGCGACTGATCTGGGGGAGAGGCTCTGGTGATTCTCTCAAGGTTGTGGACGTCGGTTTTGGAAAGATCGGAGGCTTGATTTGCTGGGAGAACTACATGCCAGCCGCCAGGCTTGCGCTTTACCAGCGTGGAGTCGAGTACTGATCCGTCACCGGTAATTCTCAGGGAGAAGTGACTAATAACTAACAGAATCTACATTGCTCCAACGGCTGATGACCCAGTGACTTGGGCTGCAACCATGCAGCACATTGCCAAGGAGGGCAGGTGTTTTGTCATCTCAATCAACCAGTTCTGCAAGGTAAATCTTTTGGCACGATGATCTTGCGAAGCTGTTGACATTGGCAGGTCTCTGACTTTCCGTCTGATTATCCTCCTTTCACACTGGAGCATCCCGATCGCAACCCTGAAGGAAACCAATGGGCTCAGGACGATATCCTGAACCATGGAGGATCCTGTATTGTTGGGCCGATGGGGAACTTCCTCGCCGAGGCAGTCAGGGACAAGCAGGAAATAGTATACGCGACACTTAATCTCGCGGATTTGACGGAAGCCAAGGTACGTAAATCTTTTATCGTTCGTAAGCGTCTCTGACAAAAATTTCGGATAGATGGATTTCGATGTCGTGGGAAGCTATTCCAGGCCAGATATATTGTGAGTCATCCTTGCAGGATATGAAAAACAGACGCTAATATGTTTCTCAAGTACACTGAATGTCAACACGAAGCCAGGAGTAAACGTAAACTTCAAGAACTAAAGATTGAAGAATGGAGATTGATGTAGAGAATCTTCAAGAAAACTGCGTGAAAACCATGGAGCGCAACAGAATGTACATAGTAGATCTTAACAGACTTGCCGTGCCAATTGCATATTAGATATACATCAATTGATCCTCTCGCGTTTATCGCTTTTGATTTTGAGTTCGGAGTTGTCGCAAAATCGCAGTCTATCCCGAGAGGTTCTTTTGACTTCCCGGGCCTCCGAAGGGCTATTGAGCGCCTTTCTCGGGTTTGGACCATCGTTCTCTCCGCGAGATTTACAAAGAAGGGCATTGATGATCGAATGAATCGCTCTCTGGAACCTCGAAAAACAGAAACGAAGTCACAGACCTGGCAGCCTGGCAGCCAAGCTTCGCTTAGTCATCTCCTTAACCTCCAAGCATCATCAGATGTCTCGAGCGTTTGCACTCTGCCCAGACGCAACACGAATCCAAACTCAAACTCATGCTTCACGCAAAGCCAAATGATGGAGTCTCCACTCGGGAGTTAATTATTCCCCGCAAAGCTTGGAGAAAGCTTCCTGCAACACAAGCTCACCAAGGACGGAAGTATCCATCCCTGATCGGCAGTTGTTAGAAGCCTGTCAACCTTCGACACTATCCTCCCTAGAGGACACCATCGTGACGATCCACGCACAAGAGCATCATTTCACCCCGATCTCGGGACTCCGTAGGTAGGTTCCCCGACCTTTGAACGTCCGACGCCCAATGGCATGAAATTAGCCCTTCGAAGGTTGTGCAGAAAGTTAAGTTGTGTTTCCATAACTTCTGTTGTCTCCCCTCCTTGTATCCTTTACCCCGCAGATT
The DNA here is from genome assembly GCA_017365405.1 of Cadophora malorum. NCBI lineage: Eukaryota > Fungi > Ascomycota > Leotiomycetes > Helotiales > Ploettnerulaceae > Cadophora > Cadophora malorum. The sequence continues at coordinate 16,086 of JAFJYH010000219.1, read as the reverse complement.
CTTTCCACAACATCTGTGGAGTAAATATTTGGTGTGAGAAGCCTTGATCAACGACTGCAACATGGGCATATTTGGCAGGAAGGGAGAGGAGGGCGGAACCATGGCGAGCGGCGGACACGCAGCGGCTGGGAGTCCAACACATGAGGATCCAGAGAAATACGTTGGACACCATGGGGATGACGCCTCGCAAACCCACGATAATTCTCCGCCACCCCGCCATTACGATCTTGCGTTGGAGAAACGAGTTGTGCGGAAGATCGATAGACATTTGATCCCTCTTGTCATGATATTGTGTACGTCGAGCACAAGGCCTATGCCACGGATCTAGAGGCTGACATGTATTACTACAGATCTCCTAGCATACCTCGATCGTTCCAACATTGGGTAGAGACTCCAAAAGTCATACGACTTACAGCTTACAGAATACCGGCTAATAGTACAAACAGCAATGCTCGAATTGCAGGAATGGAGGAGGAATTCAACCTCAGTTCAGGTCAATACGAATGGTTCCTTACCATATTCTATATATCCTACATCTTGTTCGAGCCTCTCGGAATGATGTGGAAGGTCATACCGCCTCATAAATGGGCAGCCTTTACTGTCATGGGTTGGGCTTTGTGCGGGACACTCCAAGCTGCGACGTATAGTTGGTCGGGTATGATGGCTGCTCGGTTCTTCTTGGGAGTCTTTGAAGCATGCTTTTCTCCAGGTACGGGATGCGCTTTTGCTCGCCTATCATTCAAGATGTGATGCTAAAAGTACCTAGGAATCCCGTTTCTTCTCTCATTCTTCTATCGTAGGAACGAGCTTGGTTTCCGCTGTGGTCTCTTCCTTAGTGCTGCTCCTCTAGCAACCTGCTTCGCAGGTGCATTGGCTTATGGCATTACCTCTGGCGATCCAAAGGGCATCTCATCATGGCGACTGCTCTTCCTCGTAGAAGGCCTTCCCTGCGTCGTGGCAGCTGTCGTCACTTGGTTCATCATGCCTGATAGTCCTGAGAAGGCTAGGTTCTTGACTGAAGAAGAACGGGCTGTCGCAAAAGCACGATCAATCAGGCAAGCTGGAAGCGATGGCCAAAGCAGAGTTGGAAACCCGTCTTGGGCAGATGTTGGGGCGACGTTGCTTGATATCAAGGTAAGCATTGCTTCACCCGCGACATCAAATTTAGGTGCTGACTGTGGTGAAAGCCATGGATAACAGGCTTGATGTATTTCTCGTGTAACGTCAGCTTCGCCTCTCTCCCCGTCTTTCTACCGACCATCCTCACAGAAATGGGATTCACAAAGATCAATGCCCAAGGACTCTCAGCACCGCCATACTTCCTGGCTTTCCTGCTTGTCATTATCACTTGCAGAATAGCCGACAAGACTTCCCAACGCGGTCTGATGATTGTCTGTCTGTCCCTTGTCGGAGCTACGGGATATATTATGCTCGCAGCAGCTACCAGCACTGGAGCAAGGTATGCTGGAGTGTATCTCGCGGCTGCTGGGATTTTTCCGTCCATTGGCAATATTCTGCCATGGGTGCTGAATAACCAGGGCAGCGACACTCGCAGAGGCACTGGTATTGCGATGCTGAATGTGATTGGACAATGTGGACCACTGCTTGGCACGCGACTTTATCCAAAGAGCGAGGGTCCATTGTATAGGAAGGGGATGTGGGTTTGTGCCGCATTCATGCTCTTCAATGCTGCTTTGGCATTGGGTTTGCGCTTTCTGCTGAAGTGGGAGAACAAGAAGTTGGACGAGAAGTACGGAGTAGTGGAGCCAGGAAAGGATGATGACGGCCGGGGGGAGGAGAATTCCGGACCGAAATATCGGTTTATTCTATGAGATGGGTATTGTGTGCCACCTTCCGGTGGCGATATCTAATCTATGTCTATGTCTATCTACAGCTGCAAAAGGAACATGTTTGCAGCATTATTCAACCATTTCCCAACGCCGTCGCTATGCCATGCATCTCTATCCACCTCAGCTCACCACATTACATTACCTCTCTTTATCCTCTCACCCTCACCCACCACTGCTTACAGAGCAAAAGCAAACTTCCCCTTCATCCTCAACTTCTCCCCATAAATCCAAAACAGCACAGGGAAAGGCATCATCGCGATACACAAGAACCCTAACAGACTAGTTGCCCAGTCCACGCCTAGATCCTTATACATATAGGTAGCAAACAGAGGAAACCCAGCCGCCATCAACGCTCTCACACAACTAGATGCCGCCAACGCACTATTTGCATTAAGCAAATACGTATCCACGATATAGATCTGACTCGGCAAGAACACCAGGAAGATACCACACCCAACGAATACACCGCTCACGACCTGCGGCGCCCAGTGGATGTCTGGATCGGACGTCCACGCAAACCAAAAGAGACCAATAGGGAGGATGACAGATCCGATGATCATTGGTGGGAGCCGCGCTTCTGGGATGAACGGCTTGGCGGATGCGAGAAGTAGTTTGTTGAAGCGGGTCTTGGTGTCGATGGCGATATAGATGCAGCAGAGTACGATACCGACGAAGATTCCGAGGAAGGGGAGGGAGGCGAGGGTTGAGGACCAGCCACGCACGACGCGGAAGGAGTACGGGTAGGCGAAGAAGATGAGGTAGAGGATGGAGTAGACGAGGGAAGAGTAGAGGGTCATTGCCATGAGCTGTTGGGATCACGGGTTAGCGAGATATTCGGGAGTGAGGAGCAAGACAAGCGAGGAGAGGGAAAGGGGAAGCTTACAATCGGCTCCTGGAATAACATGATCCAAGGTTTCATGAAATACTTCTCCAAGAGAGCTCTAGCGTGGACAGGCTGCTCGTCAATCTGACTGTGCAGCGCCCAATTCTGCGTCTCATGTCTCATGCGTTCCGCTTTTCTCTTCAGCAAAATCGGCGCGTACGTCTCAGGCACAGTGAACAACCCCACGATCCCCACAAACGCACTCATAATCAACGTGATCCACGCCGTCCACCTCCAGCCTAGATAACTGCTCGTGATGAACTCGCCTACGATCGGACCAGCGATAGGCCCGATGAATGTAGCGCCAGCGAACCCAGCAGTTGCAATTCCACGGTCCAGAGTGTCCCAGAAATCGACGTAAGTACCGCCGACGATGGCGATGGGTGCGGCGCCGAAACAGCCGCCGAGGAAGCGGGAGACCATTACGGTGGCGATGTTGGGGGCTGTTGCGACGGGGATCTGGAAGATGGTGAAGAGGAAGAAGCCGAGGAAGAGGGGCTGGGTGCGGCCGTAGACTTCGGAGAGAGGACCCCAGACGAGAGGGCCTGCGATAAGTCAATATCAGATCTCATGACTTTGTGTGCTGGAGAAGGGGTGCATGGGACGGGGTATGGGAGGATATATCTGTAGGTAGGTACTCACCACAAGCAAAACCCAACACGTAGAGCGAAACCCCCAAGATCATAACCTCAAGACTAACACCCCACTTGACAGCTGTGATTTCAGTCGCAGTACTGAACACCGAACTGGCAAACGAGACACAGAACGTCATGATAGCTGTCACCATCGTGATCCGCCATTTCTTGCTTCTTGGGAAGTTCATCGGGTTTTCTGGGTCGTCGGGTCCGTCCCAACTGACGAGATGGGTGGCTGGATCAATACATGACAGAGGATTCGAAGATGACTTTTCATTCTCAGATTGGCCTGCTTCGAGGTCGATGTTCTGGTCTTGGGCGTTGGTGGCAGAGGATGAGGACTCGCCGCGGATGGAGGTCGTGCGTGAGGGTGCTGCGGTGTTGACTGCTGTTTCTGGAGGCGAGGTGGAATCCCATCCTGTTGTGAGACCGTCTTCTTTCTTTAGAGATAGAGATTCTCGCCCTGTGTCGGGCTCCTGGAAGGCTACCATCTTTGTTGACTTTCCCTAAACAGACTTGAGGTAACTCGTGATACTATCGACGGATACAGTGGGTATAGATGACTTAGGAAGATAGGAAAAGGATGAAAGAGCGAAGCAGCGATGCGAAATCAGAAAATCTCGATACGAAAGTATGAGAGAAGGAAGGGGGTGTCGAGTACTTATCTACCACACAGGGCAGATATCAAGCGGAGCCATGTTCAGTACGAAGCACCGATAAACTGGTCGGCACTACAGCACGTATCCATCTTTCCATCGACCCATTCCCAACAGGGAGCTCCTCAGCTTGGTCAAATCGCAGAGAAAAGGTAAAGGCAAGATCCACAAAAACACATCTTACAAGACAAAGCCTTCCTCATCAAGAACCCATCCCTTGACGAAGGTACGTTGTACCTCGGCACAAACGCATCTTGCTTCTCCTTCGAGAAAGGATAAGAATGGGTCGTATCGAAATAAACAACGTGACGATCCACTTGGATCTGGACTGACTGGAGATTGTACGTGCACGTCCCGTGCTGGTTCGTTGGAACTTGCAAGAAGACAACAGCGCAGAACCTCCCATCTCTGATCAGTCTGATCGAGCAGTACTAAGCCGGCCCGAATATCTCCCCTACCGACATCACGGCAACCAACAACAGCTCTCGAATCGACTCAGAACGCCACAGCGGGTTCCATAAAGCCAGAACGTGGCATGGCAAGATCCGGGATGGCGATTGCGACATATCCACTGAGAGAGCCTGAGTGGGGGTCAGAGCCTTATCTTCATCTCTCAGCCTCGAGTGCTTTCAATCTAAGCCGAGGTACAACTTCCATCAGAAAATCGTCTGGCTCTCAACCTCTCTTCGTAGCAAAGAAGTGGATATCTTGAGGCTCGGTCGCGCCGACCACGATATCGGCATTAACCCTTGCTGATGGGTATTTTTGTGGATTGTCGTCAAGGATTTTTTCCAACTGGCATTTCCGACAGGGCTAAGCGAGGGAGGCTCGGAGATGAGTGGTTCGTTGCCTGCCGTTTCGTATCCACTGCGCTTGAGGCTCAATCTTTGTCGGCCGTAAGAATGGATGGTGACTAAAGGGAGTCCTTGCGCTACGAATTGCAACTTGCAAGCGCTCGCTGAGGATATCTGGGTTGGTTCCGCTGGCCTTTGTCAAATTGGCTTCTGATCGTCGGCGGCTCGCTGGTGAAGCCTTTTTCGGGATTCGTGGACTGTAAAACCGCTACCTACAAGACTACTGTGTAAGAAAGAGCCAAATTAGAGCTTTCACGGTCAGCTCGCGCATTGCCCTCAATGCGGCAATCCGGTGCGTTAAAGTTTTAAATGTCAAGTAAACGGAACGCGCTTCGTATTTGACAGGTGATGTCATTTGACTGCCGTCAGCTTCTTGACAGGTCTTTGACAGCTCGCTAGCATGAAATGGGAAGGAAAATGCGAGACGAGAGGTGAAGCCGAAGTTTGAGATCGTCTCTCGTGTTGTACGTCAAGTGTAAGTCGAATCTGCCCTTGGTTCAAATATAGGGGTAGATGTATGCGGTAACAAGGGCGAAGGTGTTCAGTTCACGAGTAAGTGTTGGTGTCAAGTTTGTGCTTTCGTCATATACATGCATGCATCATGTGTTTTGCTTTACTTGGTCTCTGCTTTGCTTCTGTGGTATACTCGATTTACATCGATCGCCCTTTCATTTCTCCCCGTTCATCAGTCCAGGTAAGTAGTTTAGTCTCCGTAAAATAGGCAGACCACCAGCTGCTCGCTCGATATTTCACATACCCAGTACAGTCAGGTATACGCAAAACACCCCAAGCCGAACATCTACAGACAGACAGACAATCTAATCCTTCCCAAACACCATAATGCAATGCCAACCAGATCTGATTGTCCCTGTCCAGTCGAGACAAGATCATCTCATCCCAAGAAACACGCTCAAAACGCCAGCCATCCCTCATGAACACCTACATAATATGAACCATCGAGCTGCAAACCTTTCAAGAAGTACTCAATCATCCATCGTAATGTCCATAACTTCATCGCTAGTCCAGCAATCATTCACTGCCCTTCAACAAGGCCCGCAAAGTCAAGACCTCTCTTCTCAACCTCGCATTCTCCTTCTTCGTCTTTGCCGTCTCCTCAGTCGCCTCCTTCATCTTTCCCACCAAGTCCTCCTTCTCTCCCTTTCCCCTAAGCGCCTTAACAATCTTGCCCAGCTCTCCATTAAACTTCTCATAGAGCAACTCGTTCTCCGCACTGCTCTCCTTGTAGAGTTGATCGAGACCCTTGACTTTGTATTCTGAGACTTGAAGGCTCTTCTCGAGATCGGATTTGATGGTTTCGTTGCGTGATGTGAGGTCGGCGATGATGGTAGGGATGCGCGACTCAAGGGATTGGAGTGACGAGGCGAGTTTCTGTAAGTCGGACGATCGGGGTCCGGCTGTGGACGTGGATGAGGAAGAGGTGGCGTTGAGTTTGGCCATCTCAGCGCCGATTTTGGAGAGTTCGGATTGGAGGGATGCCTCGGCTTCATTGATGGCTTTGGCTTCGTTTTGGAGACGCTCACGGAGTTTCTGAGGCGATTGGAGACGCAGTTTCTGAGGAGATGGCTTGCCAGGTGTGGTTGGTGGGCGGGACATTGATGGGTTGCGACCGACAAGTGTAGGGATGTTGGAGGAGAGAGAGGGAGTTTTGGTGTGGCCTTTGGAGTTGAGACTCCAGAGGTCCTTGATTACTACGACATCTGGATTCGACTGGATGTTTTGTGGTCGCTCGGTGAGATTGCCGATATTTCTTGACAACATCAGAGGCGAGTTTTCCTTTTGGTTAGGTGAACCGGTCCTGTACATCGAGGCACGATTCCGGTCCATGATACCTCCGGCAACAGGAATCTTGGTTGGCGAAGGTGTCCTTGGAGACGAGTTGAACTTTGAACCTCTTCGCTCCATTGACATAGGGGAGTTACCTAGAGTAGCAGCTGCCATCAAACTCTTTAGATCAGATAGGGAACTTCGTCTCTTCTTCTTGAGTGACTTAGTCATCTCCTGATTCTCTTCTGGCGGTGGCGAAGCTCCGATAGTGCTGAGTCTCGAAGGAGACCCGCTACTCGAGGGGCGCTCATCAAATGCACCCAAGATGGTCGGTCGGTCTCGAGAGACTGGACGTCTACCGGGCGACTCAATAGATTTCGAGCGCATAACTGAACCTTTGGATAAGCTCGAGGTAGTAAGGACTTCTCCAGTAGCAGTGCTGCGGCTGTTTTTGCTCAATGTTCGCCACACAGATGGTCGATCATTGTCCTTGGTACTGTTTTGTCGAAGTAGGGTGTCAGCAAATCTTCTTCGGAAAGAGGATGCGTTCGACGCAACGGAGCCATTGGCAGAATGATTCGATCGGGCACCAGAGATTGAGCCGAAAGCGGAATTGCTGCCACCGCCGAAAGTAATGGCACCTGGGCCAATGTCTTCGAACAGTCTCTCTTGGTCCTCCACCATCCGATCAAGTAAATTGATGTAGTCGTGTGGGTTGCCATCGATGACGAGAAGTTCAGCAAATGCAGCAGTAAGAGCACCACGGTCACCATCATTTCCGCATCCATCCAGGAGATCTGCCAATAGTTTGATGATTGCGATGAAAGCTCTCCGGTTCTGAGGAGCCATTTCACCAAAGACCAAGCGGACGTAATCTGCAAAGTCTGCTGGCATCAATTTCAAAGCTCTCTCTTGCAGCTCATCCAAAGTCTGTGACGACATGACCTGGCCCATCTGGTCCTTCCAAGCCATTCTTAGATATTTCTCGAACGCAACGAAGAGGACATCGACAGAAGCTTCCGAAGCTGGTCTGTTGTCGAAGGGATTCTCGATAAAAGTGTTATAAACAGCATTGATGGCAAGCTCATCTGCGGCACTGCGATTCCTTAAAACTCTGCCGACGATATTGCCTTTGCGGACCAGAAGTGCAGAGATATAACCTGTGAATGTCTCTTCCAGCCGAACAAGAGGGTTTCTCGGCTTCTCGTCCGCACGAACACTGCTTCGGAGTTCAACATCTTGGATTGAATGTGTAGACTTGTTACTATTTGTTCTCGTCAAGGGTGGAGCTTGCATTGATGGGACATTGCTCAAAATAGGGGTTCTAGGGTTCTTTGGCGGGCTTGATCCACCATGAAAGGACGACGTTGAGCTGTTGAACCCGCTGGACAGAAATGAGAGTAGCTTGACCGGAGAGTTTGGTCGAAATGATTTCGACTTATCGCCCTCCGCAAGAATTGCTATTGATTTCAGGGTCTTGGAGTTGACGGAGACAAATGGGGTTGTTAAAGCTGGATTAGTAACGTGATGTTGTGACCGAAGTAAATCGTTTACTGAGAATATTAGTCAATGTTTGGTATAAAGTCATAGGAACCTTACCTCGCTTTGCGAAGGTGGGCAAGAAGTGCTCGGCACCCACTTCGTCAACAAAGACTCTGTCGTGAAGGCCGTCAATTTCCAGTCTGTAAGTCAATCCTCCCGGAAGGGCATTGACGTTGGCGACTATATCAACACCATAATGACCAACCGGGGCTCCTTTAGTGCCCTTAGCATGATCAACCACAACTCGAATTGGTGCTGGCTCCTTCCGACCTTCGATGAGAGTATCAATGCCTTCTTCAAACACGGCTGTGTGAAGAGTAATTTCCGCAGCACCAAGCTTGATCGACCGCAGTGACCACTTATCAGTCTCTCGCTCCTTCTCAGAGAACCGACCTTCCACTCTCGCCTTCGTAATCTCTTCAGTAAATTTCAAAGCCTTTCCGTCGTAAGCGCCTTGGAGGACAAAGCTGCGGACAGTTGCAGCGGATGAGTTGCGCTCTCGACCAGATCCAGCGTCCTTCAATTCGTGCACGGAAACCATGGATACAAGCCGGCCATCATCTGACATTGTAAAGCGAGTGTCACCAAGTACGTGCCACCCCGAGAACACGAGCTCGAATGTCTTCTTCTGTCCGCCGGCATTTGCGGTGATCGAAGCCATCATACTCGCAGCTGATGGCTTGTCCACCTCGGCCATAAGGCCACGAGCAGAAAGATTACATTGGACTGCTTTCTTCAGGACCACTACGCAATCCGCAAATACCAAGAACATGCCTTCTCGATACGATGTGGTGGATGTCAGGAATGGCGCCGGGAGCTCTGCAAAATCAACTGCGGTGATGAGTCGACCTTGCGGATGTAGTGAGCTTGGCCATGACTCGACTAAATTTCTCAATCGATTGATAACTTGTGACTTGTCTGTTGCGGGGGGATCAAGGGAGCATATCGAAGTGATGATATCTCTGGCTTTCAACATCGACTGTAATGCTGGGTGAGGAACTGGCAGATAGTTGACAATATTGTCGATGAATAGACTGTAACGTGGCAACCTCTGCACAGGTTCGATGACGGCCGATCGAAGTCTCTGCTCTCCAGTCTGCTGTACACGTTGCGAAAAGCTTGATTGCTGCTTGACGAACATGCTGATAATTTGCGGAAATTCTTGGCTGGCTCGAATGTAATCTTGGTAACACTCTGAGAATTGAGGAAACCATTCCAATAGTACTTTGGCAAATGCAAGTGCTCCAGTGGGATCCTTAAGTCGTCCGGTCCCGCCATATCGAGATCCTGTAGAACTTGCTGCTGGTGCTTCAAGATCTTGCATGGCATCTTCCTCTGTGTCGTCCATGACCTTTCGAATGTCTGCCAGAAACGCGGAGTTGATCTGCAGTATTCTGTCCAGGGACTTGGGAAATAACTTCTGCAAATCTTGCTCCGTGGGGCTGGAACTTCCAAAAGCCTTGTTCTTTGCCTTGTCGCGGAAGTCGTCTGCGATATGGTTGACCAGTTCGTGCATCTTGATCACATATCTCTCCTCTGTGTCAACCAATTCTCCCATCTCTCTTCGTAATGACATCTTTTGATCCTTCAAGAAGGACTTTGTCCGATTTAGTGATGTAGGCTTCGAAGGAGCACGGCGCAATTTCGATGTAGGAAGAAATGCCACCTCTCCGAAAAGCTTGACCAGCGGCGCATAAGCTCCATATTGCTTCAAAGTCTGGTCCAGTAATTCCTCATCGTCCATCTGGTCTTCCGGATCCACCTCCTCAAAAGGCGCAATGGAGCCAGGAGGCAGGACCAGATCAACATCTACATGTTGGATATTCTGGGGGCGCAAAGCAGCTTCAACATCTCGCAGAACCTCCGCAATATTTTCAACCCGAACCATTGAAGCTGCCAGATCCGCAGCATGTTGTTCCGCGAATAGTGTTGGCGCAGATCCCGGTCTCTTTCCTCTCGAGCTCGCAGATTGAACGATCACGCCGCTCTTGACCACCTCGGGCAGTTCCTTGAAGTACTTCAACAGTCCGAATGCGATACCTCGACATGTTTCGTCTCCTTGCTTTTCGCGGGGCAGATGGCTGACAGATTGGTAAAAGGGCGAATTGGGGGATACGGTGATGCGCGGATAGCTTTGGAAACCTGCGGCGGTGTATACATGGACTTGGATTCTCGAGCTGTTGAGTGTAGAGTTTGTAGTCGTAGATGGACCATGAAAGACCAGCACTGGAAGATGGCCTAGATTCGCATCTGTACTGTAGTAAAGACTGACTTCGTCTTGCGACAGAGCCAGCTCGTCGGTGACTCGAACCATAATGTACGATACCTAGGCAGGAACTGTAGGTCCTTGAGATTGTCGAGACGATCGAGGTCGTCGATGGCTAGTTCGGGTCGTTCAATTGGCCTGGTCGGGCATAGCGAAAGACCCTCGATGATAGCGGATCAATTCGAAGCGTGGGAATCGTCCTGGGTGCGGCGATGAGCTTGGTGTAATATTCCTGCGGCGGGCATCTGGTTGGATGAGCTCAGGCGAGGTGTGGTGCCGGCAGAAAAACAAATCGACGCGTTGGATTTCCTCGCGTGGATTTTGGTTTGTTGACTTGTCAAAGCAATGCAGCCAGCAAGCAGGCAAGATGCAGGACGGGAATCAGCTGGTCAAATCACAGGCAACTGCTTGGTGTGTTGACTTGGTCCCACCGCTGCGCTGCATGCATTAGCTGAGGTTTCTGATCCAGTACGATACAGCTTGCTCCAGCGTCATTCCATGCTATCTTTAGATTTGCTGCATCGGCATTTTCGAGCTCGTGCCCCCGAGATTTTCTCGACGCGTTGATTGGCCAGACAGGTGGCTTTGTCAACACGCTGTTTCTTCAACCCCGCCAAACAATTGTTCAATTCGAAACATCCGTCTCTTTCCCAAGCACGAGCAGCAGAAAGGCACGCATTCTCGAATGGCGATCACGATAGTTTCGCAGGCATCTTAAGACCATCAACATCATATTACAACTAACACAACTCCGGCTCTGTGACCCAGACGAGCTTCAATAATTGGAACACATTCATAGGGAAAGACATCGCTGGACAGCTAGCTATCAAGCACAATGGCAACACAATACACCACTGATATTCCCTTCTCCTCAAGTCACACGCAGCAAGCCTTTAAGCTCCTCGAACTCCCGCCGGAACTCCTCGCTCTTCTAGAATCAGATGATCCTCCCACGTACCCTCAATCCCCCCTCCGTGCCTATCTTCACTAACCCTTGAAGTCTTACCATCACATCCTCCCCCGCGACAGCCACAACTCCCGGCTACGCGATGCTCTGCCATGGCACGAAGCAGTATCAAATGCGACAGAAGAATACTTCAAATCCGATCCTGATTTTGCAGCCTTCTTCGACGGGTCCAACGCTGGTAGACGATGCCGAGACATTTATACCGCAGCCAAGTGTGACGGCTGTGTCGAAGATTGAGGATACAATTGAATTGATCTTGCAGGATGAGGGAAAGAAGAAAGAGGTCAAGGTTAACAAATGGCACGAGAAGTTTGCGAAGAGTCGATTGGAGAAGAAATGATCAACAGGTGCTCTAGATCTGATACAAGTCTATGATTGGGAAGAACGGACACATGGTCAAGAGCCATGAGCTTGTCACTCGGAAGTGTTATGGGGTAACTGCTGGTGGTTGACCTATCTGCCATGATAGCAAGACTCTTGATACATCATAGGCAAGCTGCGCGAAGCTGAAACATTCTAATGGGGACGACGCCCCCAGCCTTCCATCTCCGAGCTTCATGGATGGACATGCCACGCTGAGCTGGGAACACGTGGATCCAGAGAGAGGACAAGACGTCCTGTAGAAGCCGCTCTGTTGAACGCCTGGATAGGTTGTTGAGACCGTGGCCTCGCATATCAGATTGACATCAATTGGCAATCATCAATCATCGTTACTATTTGCAATTTATTCCCCAGAATATCTGTGCCATATCTTAGTATTTGCAGGTTGTTCTCAACTACAGACATTGTTTACGTGCCCGCAGGTTTAGCGAGCTTCTGGATATAAGGTGAGTGGCTGCTGTTAATCAGCAGGTACTGTGCTTTGCAGTGCTTTCAAAACTGACAAGTCTTCCTACATTTCTTGACTCTTTTCCTGTAGTCCTATACTTTTCACATTGCCGTGCTCCGTTCATTGTTACCTGGTTTTATCGTGATTCCATTGTGCTTGGAGTTTTTTCTCTTCCCTTTTTTGGTCACCTGAATCGTCTTCTTCCTTTCAAAGCCCAACCCATAGTCTCGCCTTGCTGAGCTAAGAACTTGCGCAGGGAAAAGGCGCATTTCAAACTGCCCAAGAAATGCTTATCAGAACCAAGACCATTCAAGCCGTTGCCAAGTTCTCACCTCGCCACTCCTCCATACCAAAAGTGGGATATATGTCACCGGGAATTATGCGGACGCTACGTTACCCCAGAAACCATCAAGTTGCCCGCTCGGGCATTCCGAGGCTCCATCTCGCTGCCTTATCGCGGTTGAATCCCGAGAAGTCTACAGATCTTTATCTTGTTTTGGTTGAGAGTTTGGAATGGTTTGGCCGCGGGTAATGCAAAGGTGGACAGGTGGTTGACCTCAGAGATGGGATGCCCATCTTCAAATCTTGGTCGTTGAGATGATGCTTCTTTCCTTCTTGAATCACATTGGATTTGTCGCATTTCGAGAAAGTGCTTTCGTACAACTCCAAGCGCTTCTAGCTTTGCCGTTAGAAGATGGTCTCCCTTCCCGGACTTGGGGTCGCTTCGGCTGCGAAGTATGAACGAACCAAAGCTGAGAAGAATATGGTACTGAGACTGGACATTTTTCTCATGACCTTTGGTTGCATATCTCAAGGTACGTGTTCATTTAACAATGCGAGACATTTACTGACACTCAATACAGTCATCAAGTGAGTATCACGAACGTTACCATTATGTTCTCTGAACTGACGCGCAAAGATATCTTGATCAGCAGAATATCAACAATGCCTACGTAAGCGGAATGAAAGAAGATCTCAACCTCTATGGCAATGAGTTGAACTAGTCAGTATCCTCCTTGCATTTTCAATGATCAATACTGATGTCAACTGGTAGCTTCACTACGTACTTCAACATCGCATATTGCATCATGCTGATCCCTTCCCAAATCATCCTCACATACGTCCGACCCAGCTACTGGCTCTCCGGTCTCGAGCTCCTCTGGGGTATGATGACAGGACTCATTGCTCTCTCTAAGAACGCGAAGCAAGTCTATGTCCTGCGAGCTTTCTTAGGACTGTGTGAAAGCAGTGCTTGGCCGGGGATGATGACTCTGTTCAGTACACAAATCCGAGTAACGGCTGTTTGTAGTTCACAAACTGATCTGATATAGTGCATTGGTATACACCCACCGAATTGGCCAAACGTATGGGCTTCTACCACTCGTGCCAAGCAGTTGGCAGTATGATGTCTGGGGCGCTGCAAGTTGCGGTCATCAACACACTTGAGGGCAAGAATGGTCTTGCTGGATGGCGGTCAGTATTCTTCTCTTCGTTTGAAGACAATCATAGCTGATGACAGACAGGTGGTTATTCATCATCAACGCCATCATCACCGTGGTATGGGGCTTCTTCGGGTTCTTCATGCTTCCTGATCTGCCCAATCGACCTAATCCTCGCGCGTTCTGGTTTTCGAAAGCAGATGCAGTCATGTCGATGGAAAGACTGGAACGTCATGGACGTGCTGAGCCCAAAGGCATGACCTGGGCAGGTGCAAAGTACATCCACGCCACCCTCCATTTCGGTATGTGAGACTGACGAGATCAGGCGAACATTTTCGAGCTGGGTCGTGTATTTTATCGCGATACTGTATATCGCATGTGTTCTTGGTTCGGCGGGATATCAATACTTCAGTCTGTTCTTGAAGAGCTTGAAGAATGCCGATGGGTCAAAAGTCTGGACTGTGTCTGAGATCAATGCTATTCCTATTGGAGGTTCAGCAATCCAGGTCGTTTTTGGTATGTCGGCCCGTTTTCTGCAGTTTCGACCTTACTAACGTCAGCGAAGTGTGGATCTGGGCACTCCTTTCGGATTACTTCGGTACTCGTTGGACTCTAATAATCGCACAAGGCAAGCCATTCCCAATCATTCGGACGTCTCGTGCTAACACTTCAAAGCTGGCATCGGTATCATCCCTTGCATCATCATGAGTATCTGGACTCTCCACCCGGACAAAGTAGCTCTCTCGGCTGTCTACGCCAGCTACTTCATCTCATACCTCTGTCTCGGCACAGCGCCGCTCATCATGTCTTGGCTTTCTGATCTGTAAGTCCATTCAATACCACATCTAACAATTTGCCAATCTCGCTAACATCCACAGTCTTCCACAAGACCCCGAAGCGCGAACTCTCATCGTCGGTGTCGCCATTGCTGGATATTATGCTATCGCAGCATGGTCTCAAGTCCTCGTCTGGCCTGCTGTTCAGGCTCCGTTCTGTGAGTTTCCTTCCTGCTTCCTGCGCTGTGAACTTCGCATCCTAACGCGAACAAAATCAGATAAATACGGGTGGCAGTCTGCTCTCGCGCTCTGGGTACTAGTCATTATCATGACTTGTACATTGCGATATATTGATACTAAGTATATGCTGTAAGTTTCTTGTTTCTCAGTGCTTGCTGTTGTGCGGAGAGAGTGTATAAGCTGATTATATGGTAGTCCGAAGAGGCTTGCTTATGCCAGGGAATTGCATGGTGAGGGCATCACGGGAGAAGAGGTTGTATCTGATGAGGCGGAGCACGAGGACCCTGATTCGAAGAAGGGTGGGAGAGTTGGTGTTGTGGGTGCTTGAGTGGAAGGAATGATGATGGGGTAGGAGTAGTTACAAGAAAGGCTTGATCAGAAGGGAAAAGAAAGCCAGGAACTCCTAAGGAGATGAAGAAAGACGAATGAATGCAACGAAGAATGGAATAACAGTATCACGTGGCAAGCCATGCACTCGTGACTCACCCCTTGTTCAACCCTGACTCAAATGAGCGAGTCTTCATCGCGCTCTCTACATACTCACAAAGCTAGGACATGAACATATAGAGAACAGACTTTACAGATTCAGATTGACTGAGCCTCAAAGCAGGTTTGCATAACGATTTCATCTTCAAAATCCAACATGGCATCTTCACCCTCACCTATTTCGGTGAATAAAAACACAACATCAAATCAAACGAACACATATCCAATTCCACCAAACGTCCTCGAAGCAATCCAAAAAGTCCACAATGAAGGCAAAAAAGTCATAGTAATGACCTGTGGCACAGCCGGTACGTCTATCCTCTCCCTTCAAACCCTCCGCATCCTCCGCCCTCACCCAAATGACTCAACACTATTCTCTACAAAGCAAATCATCTAACAACCCCCCAGGATCCGGCAAATCAACCCTCGCTTTGAACCTCCAATCGCAAGAAAACTACGAAAGACTAAGCATTGACGCCCTTATCCACCAGCATCACGGCGTCTACGAACGCGACTACCCCGCCTCGCTCGTTCCCAGCCTGCAAGACGAAGCTGAGTCCTTACTGAAATCACAACTCATTTCTCTACTAAACGCTGCTAAGCACGACATCGTTCTAGATCTGAGTTTGTACTCTAAGGAAGACAGGGATCTCTACAGGGATATGGTTGAGAGAGAGGGCAGGGGAGCGTATGGTGTTGCGCTTGTTGTTTTCAGGGTGAAAGGGACGGTGGAGGAACAGGAGAGGGTGCTTTGGAGGAGGATTGAAGGGAGGGGGAGGGAGTGGTTTAGGATGCGGGATGATGTTGGAGAGGATGGGAAGAGGGGGAAGGGGAGAGAAGGGATGTTGGTTGAGAGAGAGGTGTTGAGGGGGTATTTG
>JAFJYH010000218.1:0-80271 GCA_017365405.1 Cadophora malorum | reverse complement strand
CTTTAGAGGTTAGCGCGAACGGGCCATCCCATACAGTAGGCCAACCAGAAGATAGGGCTGACCCACTCGCGCTAACCTCTAAAGCGTGCCGTCCCAACTGCGCTGGCGCACATCCCGAGCTGCCCCAGGGGGGCCAACCACCATTACGGGTTGGTACCCCAACCGCCCTAGCGCTTGTGTCCTTGCAGCCTTTTCTATTGTTTTTTGCACGACGAGAATTTCAATCAGGTTTCTGCGTCCTTTCACGACATAAGTTATGTGTAACTGAAGATAGCAAAGAGGCATCACCCCAACAGATCCATTCACCAAGGGCTGCAAGACCTAGGCTTAACGGCTTAACGGCGTGCACCTTATCCTATTCGGTTTTGCTGACAGATTCTCAACGATGCGGGCTGGCAGCACGGTTGTCTGAAAACCGGGGTCTTCTCAAGCGGCCCTTCAAGAAGAACCTATCTTCTTGGCATAGTCTGCGGGAAGCTGGTTAAGTCGAGACGCATTGCGCGTCCAGAAGAAATCTTCTAGAAGAAACTGGCTTCCGGAAGAAAATCTCAAGAATACTGCGACTTCAAGATACCTCGTTATTCTGGATAATTTCTTCTGGACGTTATATGCTTCTACAAATTCTCTTCTGTATTCGCTCACCTTTTTGAATTTCACTTTTAGACGCCTTCTCCTTCTAGACATGATATTATCATTGTCTTCCTATCCCTTCAATTCTTGATTGATTTTGGCGCTGCGCATTCGCATTCCTGTTTGTTTTACAAGGGCGCTGAAGAGTCTAGAAATGGTTCATGGTGTGATGACGCCGATGTGGCTTTGATTTCTGACTAAAGCCTTTTGGGTTAGAAAGGTAAGTCCCTTGCCACGACAGATAACCATGCCATGACGAGGCAAGCCAGCAAAGGAGAACATACTTACAGGTAAGTACTCGTTCCAAAACACAAATTGCGTTCGCAGAATTAACTTCGCCCGAAGCAGAGGATTGCAGGTATAACGCTTGATGAAGTGGTCAGGCGTCCGGCTTCGAGTTTCACCAGACAACTCCAAGGATCCAACCCAACTTGAATTGTTCCCCAAGCATGGCACCTTCACCACATTCACAGCCACGGCTTTGCTAACTGCCTCTATACTCGTCAAACACCCAGCTATCTAAACGACCTAGGGGATACCAACCCGACATGCCTTCCCCCTGCGCCTGCCATCAACGATGCGAACTCCTTCAAACCTTTCTCCACGAAATATATCACGAACACCACGCTACCCGAAAACCACGCGCCCTGTATTCGGCCAGGTAGCCGAGAGAAGGTACGATATGATGGTGAACGGGAGGTGGGGAGCCACCCATACATGGAAAATATGCGTGCACGGAAGATTTGGGCATGCGAAATTTCAAATTCTCATGGTTGCCATACCAGCACGGCGACCACAGCACAGCTACCTTCAATGGAGGAACAATACTTTGGGTCCGAGAGAAGGTCCTAACCAGAGCCTGAGAGTCTCTCGGCCACAAACATGTACCTCCCATACGAACTGTAGCTTCTAAAAACTATATAAGACGCCCTCTCTCCCAAATACTTCGCTTTCTTCAAACAACTATGTCTCCGAGACGAAATCGTAAGGGAGAGAACTCTCGAAGACGGAAACGAACTCTACTTAAAAAGGCTTATGAATATGGAGAGCTGAGTGGCGCTGATATTGCAATCTTTATTTACCAGTCTGGGCGTTGGTTTACGTACAGATCAACTGACCGACAGTCATTCCCTCCATCATGGGAACAGATCGTAAGTGTTGAGACGAAATACATACGTAACGCTAAGAAGAGAACAGCAAAGGTCATATCCGCTTCCGGTAAATCTATCACGACAAGATTTCCGACCTTGAGAGCAGGAATTTTTGCTGTTATCACATGCGGTACCATGTTCTAAATCTGGGAACGGCACGGGCCGCAATCCTCTGTTAACCCTGCTGCTGATCAATGAGGCTTGCGGCAAACCCACCGTGGGACACTGAACAATTCACTATCCAAAGTAATAATATTCCATGTTTTGATATTTTTAGACTAGGAGGAGAGACAAAGTAGAAGCGTATTTTATCATTTATCTTTTGTTCAAACAACGGGACTAGGTCATCTGCAGGTTGATTATGAAGGAGAGTTGTGGAGAAGTGAACTCGACTTGGCGCCAAACGCGTCAGAGCCGTCGAATCCACTCCGCAGATTTCCAAACTCCAGAACTGAGGTATTTGAGTCCTTTTGAATCGATACAGAATCTGCGACGCAAGTCTGGAGTTGTGGTGGAGGCTGACAATTGTTTGTTGTTGAGGAAGAAAAGGGACGAGGCTGCAGCGAAAGTCCAGAATGGTGGGGCGCATACACTTGCGCGCTACTTCAACGAGCTTCCCAGATCCACATTTCAATCTTATCAGGATCTCTCGTACAGTACTGTACTCTGTAGTACAGTAGATACCAGAACACTGGTTAGGAATTTGGTCCGTGACCGTAGAATATGTTAGACATTCTCAACCTCCAATTTGGTTCTGTAGACAGTCGGATGCATACCTTAAATCACTCCTCAAGCACATTCACGAAACGCATCCGAACATTGTCAGCATGTGCCGGATATTAGAACCAGTTGCAACGAGCCTGGTCAGAAACCATCAACTGAGCAGTCATGATGATTGGGATACCATCTCGAAACAACTCAGAGAGCATCTCTAGCCACCTGCTCGACACATTGTATGGGGTCTTGTCTCTTTTGGGGGTAATGTTTAATAAATCTTTATACCTTGAACGCAAAACGTTTGCATACAGTAATCGAATTCAACCAGTTGTTATCTTTCCAAATTCTCTCCCTTGCTATGACAAGTAACAACAGATTCATTCCGCAGAGCCCTGGAGCTGCTGACGGTCCAAGAATGGACAGAATACTCATCATGGTCGAGCAGCGGAAAGAGAGTGACTCCAAAGGATATCACCTTCACTTGACCCGCGCTCGAGCACATCAGAGTCTGTTATCCATAACTTCCCCAAATTGATCCACCTGATGTTGGCATAATCCCAATTGTCTAGCTCATCACCCTCCCCCACCATCCTGTCATACCTCCGCTCGCTTCTCCCGGCTACCTGGCCGAGTATAGGGGGGGTAGTTTTCGGGCCGCGAGTACCGTGGTATTCGTGAGGTTTTTCGTGCAAGAAGGTTTGATAGAAGTGGTTGAGAATAAGGAGGCTCCGCATTGTTTGATAGCAACCGCAGAAGTAGGCGAAGGTGAAGGCATATCGAACTGGCATTCCTTAGCTTATTGACGTAGTTAAATGCTTGATAAGTATAGAGACATTGTTAGCAAAGCCGTGGTTGTGATTATAGTAAAGAAGCCATGCTAGAGGGGACATCATGGCGGCATCCAAACCATATCTTTGAACCATCAGCAACAGCACCTCCCACCTCTCAAATTCAACCAGAATCGGTGGCCTCTGCACCCGCGGTACTGGAAACGTGAAGCTGGTCCGCGGCGACATCGAAACCTTTCCCCCTTGGTTTTACATCTCTTTTCGGACGTCGCAAAGCGCTTTCAAACAGTCGGCGGTACGGAGGGAAGCATCAAAATGATAAGAACCTTGGCTAAGAACCTTAGTCAGACTCTTCCACGGCCCCCTGTCGGGGCTAGTGAGCAAAACGAGGTGGTCTGTCATGGAGCTTTCCACACTTCATTACTTCGCAACTTTCGCCCAATCATCTATATATCATTCCCGCGGACAACATGCTGCAAAAACTACCCAGGGACATCCTATTGATGATCATTGAGCAGGTATGAGCTCTGGAGTAAAGCGTGTTCCTCTTTCTGACGGGCGCAGATTCCATGTAGAACTGATCTGAAGCAACTGTGCGAAGTTTCGAAGACACTCTATGACGCTGCCATCCGGAAACTATACGAGATTATTGTCATCCGAGCTGAAGACGACTGGCATCTCGAGAGGGTCGAGGTTGAACCTTTCTTACGAACCCGCTCTAAGCCGACAAGTCCCCTCGACCATGTGAGGACCGTCGAAGTACAATCAAGTTTCCACCACGTTTTGAAAGAGCGATGCCTTCACTACAAGGATATGGGATTTTATGTGGGAATGCCCGAATCCGAAAGACGGCCGAGACTGGAGAAGCTCACAACGTCACTAATGCCACTATTCGAGCAACTGAGAGAGGAGAGTCTCCGGAAATTCAGGTCTGCATCGAGCCTCCCATACATTATTTTAACACAACGAAGCAGCATAGCTAACTGGAAGTCGACAGCTGGGACATGGGCACTTGTGTCCCACTCGAGATTCTTGGCGAGCGAGGCTACATCACGAACAAGCAGACTTCTATCGAATCTATATCCCTTATAACGGGAGGCGCTTGCCCCATCAATACCGACGGCAAAAATACCATAGACCTTTCAGCATTCCGCTCCCTTCGACACATCTCATGGACTGGTTTAAAGTCGACCGAAGAATTTGATACTCTCAGTCGCGCTCTGAAGAACAATTCGGAACGTCTCAGGGAACTTCGACTGGATTTTGTCAACTGGTCAGAGGAAGATTCCTTTGACTCTGATGACTCCCAAAATTTCTTTGCAAGCCAAGTTTTGAAGTTGTCAGCCGATCAATGTGAGATAATGTTTCCGGCCTTGGAAACCCTATCTCTGAGTGGCATCTCCCTTGAGAATGCGCAAAAGGGGATTGCATATGCTTTCAATTTCCACGAGTTGTCGTCTTTGACATTACACCACTGTTCTGGGTCAGAGGAGTTTCTGACTGAGGTTATTGGCTCTGGCCAAACGATCAGACTCTCGTCACTGGAAGTTGTTTGGGGCCCATCGGACCATGACATTGATATGTGTGCTACCCTTTCGAGTTTTTTAGGGGCATTCCAGGGTCTCAAGGATCTATTTGTCAGTCTCCCGGGACCAGTTGATACCTTGGAGCTTTGGCGTAGCATAATCCATCATAAGTCAACCCTTACCAGATTCGTCTGCCATCAAAGGTCGGTGGACCTCCATGATAATTCTCCTCACTTCGAAGAAGAGAGAGACCTTCTAGATCTATCACTTTTGCCGGAAGACAGAGCTGAGTTGGATCGATCCGAGTCGCGCCATCCCTTTGCGGCGCTGAACCTGGAGTCTATTGGCTTAGGATGTGTGCCTCAACATCTGGTATGATATTTAATATTTTGGCTAAGCTCTAGTCGATTGTCTCTTTGGAACAGGCTGACAGGCAATTTTGATATTCTTGAAGAAGTCAATCTTAGCACCGTTCATCACCAGTCCAACGTTGAAGATCCTGCATATAAGGAAATCCGGTGTCGATATGGAGGGCCATAAGAGGAGATTGAGAGGAATTGTATTCTGGGATTTAGATTCTGACGAAGACAGTTCTACCGATGAGGGACTGGGAATTGATCTCGATCCAGATTCTGACGTAGACAGTTCTACCGATGAGGAACTGGGAATTGACCTTGATCCAGACATGACTGGTAGCGACGGTTCATTCAACGAAAGCACATCAAACAGTGGAAAGCCTCCGAACTCCACTCATTCCACAGCTTCTTTGGATTCCTTCGATACTGCTGAGATACAATGCCTGCCGACTGAGCTTCGGGAATTTACCAATTGGGCCTTTGGACCTCATGGTCTTCCCACGCTGGAGGTTTTAGCTTTTGGAGACTTCTCTTATGACGGTCGGTTCGACGTCCGCAATAAGCTCTTCTGCAGGCACACTCGGTCAACTGGATACCCAGGAGATGACACATCGCAACAGATCCATGATAAACTACTTCTAACATTTCGCCCTGTAAGGGAGAACGACCGAAAGTTGTGGGATCTCATCGATCGGAACACCGAGTTCTTGAAGGCTTGTCCCACAGATTCAATCCTAGACGACTGACCCTGGACCATAACTCTACAAGGGACGAGCCAGACATGTTGCTATACCAATATCTACCAAGATTTATGGACGGTCGCTCCACATGATCTCCTGAAGTTCTGATTTCGACATTTATTCAGTCCATGTATATGATAATTTTATTTTGATTAAGTTTCTACTAAATTGTCTCAAGGCCTGAAGTTTGGACTGCCTTGAATTTGACAGTGATGGAATTACAGTCTATATAGTAGTCACCGCAAATGGGAACAGGTCTCAAGGATAGCACTTTCTGGTATATGACGATCCACTTGCTGTTAGCGGAAGGGTCAAGTATTTGCGTCAGTCGGACTCTTCGCCAGCCGGAGTTTCCTCCTCTTCTTTGACACTAACGATCGACGAGGTCGAGGTCAACGAATCAAAAGATCTTGCTCGCTTGAGGATTGGTAACACTACATTTATTAGCGGCAGGCTCAGTCGAGGCTGAGACGGACTAACCAGAAGTCACACGTAAGGCATACTGCTTGCAAAGGTTGTTTCCAGCTTCCAAGGCTTTGAGCTTATCGTTGATTTCTTGTCGCCGCAATCTCTTGTCTTCTGTCTCCGATGCGATATCCTTCACGAGTTCGGGGTCCATCGCAAAGACTGACTTGGGACAGAACATGGATGGAAGGCGTGAAGCAATAATCGCGCGGACAACCAGGTTTGGCACATTGTCGACAAACAACTTCATTGCGACCTATTTTGAAGACGATTAGATAAATGAGGAAGGGTACATGAAGCATTGATGTACCTCGTAGAACGCCTCCATTGCATTGAAAGTCGATTCGGCCGCAATGAGATCCATATCAGCCTCCGTATCTTGACGCAGCATTGCGACGAGGCGTGGAATATCCCCTGCAGTCATTGAGGGACGCCGCACAAATGCCTCTTGAAGAATGTGGGTGGTCTTGGCCTCGGTTTGGTTGCGTTGGAGGGTATTGTATCTGTCTGTAAAGTAGTGGTTTCTAGTTTCCGGATGTTCTTTGTGGACTGCCATGAGCTCTTCAAGTTTGGTGTTTGCCAAAACCAACCTCTGGTCCATAAGGGGATCAAGCAAGTACCGCAGTAGAGCATCACTGACTGTAGCGTCTGTCAAGTATTGCAGTGCCTGCTCTACGAAACTCTTCGTTATATTCCACACATCTTCGATGTATCGGCGTGCCAACCCTTCCCAAGGCTGGCTATATTCGCGGAAGAGTTCGCCGACAAGAAGCGGATTGGGGAGACCTGGCAGCTAGTGGCAGTTAGTAACTACATCGACAATCCAGGGGCTTCCCACCTCACGACCGCGACTCTTCTTCAATAGTTCGCACACTTCTTCCACAGCCTCTGTGCGAGTACGGTGACTTGTCCTCTTGCTTGCACCTTCGACGATCTTCCACTGGGCTCCGTCCATTCGAATCTCTTCTTCAAATTCGACTCCTCTGTTCGCAATCATTGCCGCGAGGCGCCGGTCGAACTGGGACTGCTTCGCAAAGAATGGGTGCTCGTAGTCACCTTTGGTGGCAGCATCACAAAGCGACTGGAAATTATCGCTCAAATCGACTAGAAAGTTTTTCTGCTCATCCAGACCTGCACGGGCAGGACCTAATTTGTCCAAGCCATGCCGACAGATCGTAATGTTCGTGTCGATGTCCTCGATCAGCCGTGGAAGCTCAGCCTTGATCTGTTCGAAGAGTACGATGCTCAACCGCTGGCGTAAGTGTGCAATCCCAAGATGGGTAGCGGGGAGGGACCGGAAATTACTCTCGGCCAAGAACTGGGTCTCGACAACATCTCTGTCCTGGTCCTTGTCTCCAGAGTCGAGGTTTCTGACAACATGCCAGCCAAGATTGAACTCGACTTGCTCATTCCTCGCAAGGCTCAAGAAAATCTTCTCGCCATCACTGCCGCGTACGAGCTGATCTGGCTTCGTAATCACACCGAGGGTCCGCAGTCCTTGAGGATCTACTTCTCGAGCCCGTTTGAGTACCTAACTAGTATAAGCTGCTGCGTCCATGAATGCTCAGCTCAATTCCTTACAATCTGATTCGGGAAGTCGTTCTTAGCGGACACCACAGCGAGGATGATACTCCTTGGGTTCGCCATGTATTTGGCCACGAGATTCGTAACAAGCTCAACGTCATGTTCGGTTTGGTGTTTGTTGTGCGAGTGAATTAAACCGGGGAGGTCGACGATAGTAAGTTGTGGTTGTGTTGGCCCTGAGATCTCAACTCGAAGAATGTCTTCAGTGAATGCGTTCCCCCCGATGGATAAAAGTCCCATAGCATCTTTGGCTTGCTCAAAGAGGGTATTGAAGTCTTCGAGGGAGGTGACTTCGTATCGAAACTGCCAGAGCCGATCCTGATCGACTGACGATCGACCTTTCCCTGGTACCTATATCACCTCAGTATCAAACAGCTAGGAAAATTGAAAGACCAACCAAAGAAACTCTGATTTCCGAGACGGATGCCCTACGCAAGATAACTTCCGTTGCAAACCGTGTGCAGAGATTGTCCTTCCGGGGGAACGGAACTCCGGAAATCGCCTCGAGGAGGGAACTTTTACCGCTTGATTGATCTCCACAGACAATCAACTGAGGTAGGGCGGTAAATTCACTCAATCCTTCCGCGCGGAGGGAATCAACCAAATCGAGGAGCTGGATCTGTTCAGCTGACCGAAGGCTGGCCATCGAGTGTAATCCTGGAATAGCGGCCATGGTGAGATCACAATTTTAGAGGAAGTAGAGTCGTAGGAATATATTCAGAGAAAGACAAATTGTGTTGCGGACGTTGTTAGAGAGTAGTACTTTGAGGGGCCAAGGGGCATATAAGAGGGTCAACGGAGAGCCATTATGGTTCGCATGTGAAGATTTGTTTCGAAGTTCTTTGATTCGAGATATGAGATTGTTCGCTGATTCGTTGCAAGAGAGAGTACCAACTGGTGTGGGAGTACAAGATAGGGCGCTTAGGTAGGTGAGAGCGAATGGGGAAAGCGAACAAACACGACCATCGATAGTAGGCCATAATTGTGGAATGGGACAAGAAATTACTCTTTCTCACCGCTCCTCTCATAGAAGGGCTGGGAACAGCAGTCCTGGGCGTGTATTTCCTAATGCTGTGGTCAGGTTTTAATGGGGTATGATGTTTCCTGGTGTAGGTGGGGCTGGTACGCCCAAAAATTAGCTTTCGTAGCCGCAGAATTTGCAACCTTATCCAGACTGGGGCTTTGGGGTCGTTGTGGTCGTGAGAGCAACAGGCCGGGAATAGCGCCTCCAGAAATAGCTGGGCAGCCTATTAAACGCGTCTGTGAGTAAAGGAATCAGAGCGGAGGAGACTGACCAATGCGAATGTGGCCAAGGAAAGGAAGACACGCGACATTTTCTCTTCCATTGCCAACGCTACCAGCATCTCCGGGGTGACATGATTAAGGAAGGAGAGCGGTATGGCAACTTGTCATATATGCTAGGAGGGAGGTCTTCTTACCAAAATCCCGATGGATCAAACCCAGACGGACCGATCGAGAAATGGAAACCCAACTTAGCAGTGGTTAGAGCGGTGATCCAGTTTGCTTTAAACACAGGAAGACTAGGCTCACAGTCGCAATCGGCAACACTCATGCAGAATTCCCAACGGTTTGGGATATGAAGAGGCTACAGAGGAAAGAGGATAGCGGATTGGCAAATGTGTGGGCTGTAGGATGATTCTGATCCCGTGACGTGATTACGTATTTAGCTCAGGGCAGCTAGGAGTGGGGCTACATAGGGCCAGGCCCTGAACAGCCAATAGGAATAAGTCAAATCAAATCAAATCAAATCCACACCGGAAGGACAACACCAAAGTGACGGAGCCCTGATTTGCTACTTCCTCTTTGAACCCCACACTTACCCGAACACGCAGTAACAAAAGCTCTCTCCAACCGCTCGAAAGTACGACTAAGCCACGCGACATAGGTTTCGACTGCGGCTTTGATTTCTACCCCCCTCTGAAGCGCACGGCGGCAAACCAGGAGCAGTACGAGCTCTTCCTGCGTGAGGTGCTTGACACATACGGGCCGCGGGACAGCGCAGAACATGGTGACGGCGGCAGCGTTGTGCGTGTGAACACCGATTCGGAGGAATCCTATATCGGCTTCGAGGTTGGCGAATATCCACATTTACCGCGCCGATGTGAGCACTTCCTGCGGTTCAGCTCCAAAGTCAGCGGCAGTTCGCTCAGCCGTACATCCAAGGAGCGAAGCAGATACATGAAGTGTTCAGGACGTCAGTTTGCGAGAATGTAGATCTTGAAGATGGCAGCCCCCACAGGATTGAGATGAACCCAGGCACGATCTTGATGGAGGGCTAGAGGCCTAACGAAGTGGACCAAGGGATTATCTTGGGAGATGATCTGTTTGGGTCACCCGCACCTGGATTGCACACTCGACTTGGATTGCACACCCGACCTGGACTGCACAAACTACTTGGATTGCACACCCGATCTGGATTGCACACCCGATCTGGATTGCACACCCGACCTGGATTGCACACCCGACCTGGATTGCACAAATTACTTGGATTGCACCGAAAGTGTCCCTTAATCTCTGTCTAATAGCCCGTTCTCTAGCCTGATCCTTTGCTCCACCTGCTCCACCTGCTCCACCTGCTCCGATGTAGAAAGAGGTTTGGGATTCCTACGCCTCGTTTCTAGATCGTGCGGAAGCAAAATCACTGGTACCGGGTATGACAGTTGCTAACTCCCTGTTAGTTACGCCCCCACGACATCTAATGGTAGGGACAGTGACTTGCGATTTGCTCTTTGGATGGTGGCCAGGACGCGAGATCGACAGAATTGTACGTGAAGTAACGACCAGTCTGACGGTTACGGATGATGAGGGCTACGTCAACATCGCAGAACTCGGCTAGCTCGTAGGCTTTGTTGATCAAGGTAGCCTTCCGTCTGCTCAGTCTTTCGCTTCTTCTTTTG
The DNA here is from genome assembly GCA_017365405.1 of Cadophora malorum. Classification (NCBI taxonomy): domain Eukaryota; kingdom Fungi; phylum Ascomycota; class Leotiomycetes; order Helotiales; family Ploettnerulaceae; genus Cadophora; species Cadophora malorum. Next base: position 69,396 of record JAFJYH010000218.1, on the reverse strand, counting down.
GGTGCTTTTACAGCCATAATGAAGGAGATTGTTTTTTGAAGATTAGGAGGGTGAGGCACACGGTACTTTAAATATTCTAAGCTCACATATCAAGCACCGGGAATCTGCAAAAGAACACTTGGAATAAACATTTCCAAAATACTGAAAGTCAGGTTTCGGTGAAATGGACAGTGTGTTCTCGACACGGGTTTGCGACTTGCGCATTTTTGAAAGGCATTGGGGACGGTAGAACGAAAACAGATAAGCGAATGGAAAGGAATCTCCAATTCTCGTGTGAGATCTCTCCTTTGACTGGCGTTGCAGGCGCGCGTTTGATGCAGCAGTGACAGTGGATGATGGCAAACGAATTTCTGAGTGAGTGATCCTTGTCAGGTCGAAAACAGCATTCTGCTGGGCGCATATACAGCCAATCATGTTTCAAAGAAAAATCATCCTGTTCTTTTTCCATGCATCTTGATTGGCTCTGTTGAAGTTGGGTACGCGATTTCCTCCATCAGGTAGGGCGGCCTGGAACCGAATTACAGGAGTTGTGGTCTTGCTTGCCCACCTCAGCATTGAGGGAACCAGAACAGCATTGTTCCTTTTCCTCCTGGAGACTTGTTAGTAGATTTCTACTAGTTGCTCCGCTTCAGTCGATTTCTACTGATAGATCTCTGCCGGTACTTGCCATAGCTAGTCTGCTTCAGTCGACTTCTACTGATAGATCTCTACCAATACTTGCCAATACCCCATAAAAGTGGGGCTTCTTCCCCCTCGCTACGAGAAATATACCAGCAGATTTCTACTGATAGATCTGCCAGTACCCATAAAGTCCCCCCTGCAGGTGATCATGTTTCGGGAATTCTACCTCATTTGTTGACCTGTAGATTTCTACCAGTAGAATTCTACCAGTGGATTTCTACCAGCAAAAGATTGGTATGATTTCTACTGGGTTACAATTCCCCCTGCAGTCCCGAAACAAAATAATACTTTGAGCGTAAACTATGAATGAACGACTGGTAGATTTCTACTGGACTCACGAGTGATAGAAATTTTTCGGCTTCTATCCCAGATAAAATTTCTATATCCCTCCTCCCCTTTCTCAAAGTCTTTCGCTCAAGTCAGGCCGGGCTACTAAGATTGAAATGTCTTTGCTCTTCGGCGACAAACAGGACCTTGACTTCGGTGCCTTTGCTCATAACAATAGTGTTGGCACAGTTCAGGCTGCAATTGCTTCTCAATGCATCATCACGTGAGAAATACAATCAATTTGTTCGCTAATCAGTCTGCTTGGGTAGAAATGATTAAAGAACAGTGATATATTAAAAACAACTTCGTAGACTTGCCAAGAAATTTTTTGAGACTCTTAAAGCATATACTCGTCTCGTGACAGGGCTGCGTCCCTGGACGCAGGGACGGACGTTACATCAGAAGTGAGGAATCGTACCCATCTAGGCAGATTACATGTATCTGGGGTGTCACGGGGTGATACTGTACGTGGATCCCGCACGTGCTCAGATGTCATGTTTCCTCGCGATACGCTTTGTATCTAGATTGACATAACTTGACTCACTAGTTTCCAAGTTCCCCATATTCAGCTCCCCATGTAAACCTCCCCCGTGCAAATCTCCCCACATTAACCTCCCCAGGCTCCCCATGCACAACTCACCATGCACAACTCCCCATATTAACCTCCCCATGTAGAGCTCCCCAGATTCAGCTCCCCATAAGTTCGCTATACTGTACTTTCGTACTATATTCAGCTCTGGGATTAGATTACGTCTTCGGAAGCAAGGATGACAAACCAAGAAAGTCAATGGGCTCATCGGCCCAAGACCTTGCCAAGGGCGTCAATGCATGCTTCATGCATGAAATGGGCTGACTGAATGACGCAGAACGCGCCTTGTGGGTCAATAGCAGGGTAGTTGGAGTCTGAGAACCCGGATCCCATATCTCAGACCCGAGATTTCAGAAGACAGAGGCGTTCCGACGGGGGCTCGAAAGCAGATCCAGCAGCTATCCCAAGTATATCCCAGTTTTTGGTCTGGGATCTTCTTGGATCGAGTTTACCGAGCAGCAGAAACGATGCAGGTCCTGATAGATCGATTTGTGGGAACGCATTCACGCCAGAAGCGGGAGCTAGCTGCACTAGCGCCCATCTGTATGCACCCCACAATTCTGAGCTTTCGCTCCAGCCTCGTCGCTTTTCTTCCTCAACAACAACAACAGACAATTGTCAACCTCCACCACAACTCCAGATTCGCGTCGCAGATTTTATATCGATTCAAAGCGGCCCAAATACCTTATCTCTGGAGTCTGGAGATCTGCGGAGTTGATTCGACGCATATGACGCGTTTGGCGACAAGTCGAATTCACTTTTCTCCGACATATCTACAACTTCACAACCAACCTCAAATTCCGTCACAGCCAAAGGCGTTGATCGAGATTCTCCTTCAATACCAACTTCCTCGAATGCTCTCCGTTGTCGTCGTCTTGCATTATCCTCCTTGATCTACGCAACACACTTTTCTCCCCTACAAACCTCCAAGTTCGAGTCCGCTGCTAGCATGGGCAACGACAAGTCCCGAAGCTGGCAAGCTAAGCGACGACGAGCTCAACAAGAGGATCAAAATTGCAAACGAGCAGACTCTTGGAGATAGATGCACCCCGACGGCTCCGTATTTCAAGCTTCAGCCTTACGAAAAAAAAAGAGTTGGAAACACGAATGGAGAGGGCCGCATACTGTGCTGGCTGGGGGGGGTTGGGACGAAATCTGGGATACTGTGTATTGTGTTTAGAGGGTTGGGGTTTCTCTTACACTATAGGAGTTCCACAAGTGTACTATTGTCTTGGGCATTGTTTATCATAGAACCTGAACAGCCTTGACAAATAACCTTCACTATTCGCAGGTCGATCTTTCTGTCCAAGCTGAGTTCCGACTATCCCTTGTCCCTTTTGCTTTACCTGGTCCCTTTCTTAGAAATGCGGGGTTCCGGGTTAGTGCTACCTGGTACCCTTTCGTACCATTACCTATGCATAACCAATTCCCGGCTCTGGGGACGTCGAGGTAGTAGTAGTACCTGGTAGTAATACCTATGCATGACCAATTCCCGGTTCTGGGGACGTCGGGGTAGTAACAAGGGAAACTCGCCCTGTTTGCACAGCCCTCAAGAAGGACTTCGCTCTTCTCCCTCAAGGGAATCTGGAGGCTATGAGAGGAGCTGGGCATAATTTTATGATGAGATGGCGCAATCCAGGGAAGTATTCTGCCCGGGTGGTCGTAAACGCTAACTGACTATCCACATACCGATCAGCGCTACAGGTCGCAGGCCCAAAGGCGATTCCAAGGTGCTGACTTCTCGTCCGAGGCGTGTGGGAAGGAGTGGACGAGCACTGAAACCCGGCATCTTCAGATTTGATGAGCTGCAGGAATCTTAGAAGTTTTCGGGGATGATCCAGCCGGTAATTGACTCGGTTAGTGGCCACACATTTTGTCCAAATCACTTGGAGCAGGTGCTGCCTTCTTGTCTGCATTTGCTAGGGGGAGCCTCAGGGCACGGAGTAGGAACTATCAAGGTTGGAATGAAGTTGATAATAAAGTATCTGTTCGTATCCATATCTGTAGTTTTTGCCCGGCCTCGGAAGATTCTCGATCATCTATCCTTTGGAGATAGTCTAGCTAATTCTTGGTTGATCTTCTCAGGCGGTTTCTTGTTTGTTTGGAACGGCGATTTTCCATGTCCTTACTTGCTTTCGACGATTTTGTCTACCTCCCATTCAGCTAGGGGTTCCTACTTGACTCTTGTTAGCTATAATCCTTATCCACGAACTCACAATGCGATGGAGACAATGGAATCCACACATTTTCAAGTTCCCATATATTAATATATTTTAAGTTCTATCTATATGCGCTAGCCAGCCAATCTACATACAAGAAGAAATCAAAATAAAAAAACTTTTTTCTCCATACAGTTGGTTGGTATGAGTCACAAGATGAATCACATAATTGATTCATCTATCATAAGTGTCATTTCTGCCTAGCTTTTAATATTGGAGCCTACGGCTACCTATCGTTTAGATGGCTTATAAAGCCTCAGTAGGTGTAGTCTCAATTAATCAGTCGAATCCTGTTTACTGCACACAACCCCGCCAACTGACACATACCGTCTCCCAATTTCTACGTCTAAGGGGTATCATGTCTAAGTTCTATATCCCATCCAGTCTATTGTGTAAGCTAACTGTAGTCTGTGGGACTCTAGTCTGTCTGTCTGGCTGGCTAACTATACTCTCTCGCTGCTCGTTTCCAAGACCACCTGATCTATAAACAAAACAAAGCAAACAAGTGCGTGAACTCACAGTGTACCTGCGCTCATACGTATGGTGTTTCTGATCTCTCGGTAACGACAGGATGACCCCACGTTGTTGCCCGGCCCCCTTCCCAACGCCCGCCCGCTATGCCAGCCAATCCGTGTGCCCAGGGTCCGATCCGATCCGAACCAGTCCCTTGCCATCATATTCTATGCCAACCCAGTTCCCGTGTTCCCACTCCCGTCTGTTGTCGATGGCGTTGACGTGGTTTAATGGGCGTCCTCGTCGCGTCCAGGCCAGCAGATCATATGACCGACGAAAGCCTTGATGTGGCAAAAGAAGACCAGGCACCACGAGAAGAACAGCACGGCCGCCATGCCGGTTCCGACAAGCTGGATGGCAGGACTATCGAGCCTCTCGCCGATCTTGATGGTTGCGATGGTGAAGCCGACGTTAGGGAAGACCTTTGCGTACCAGTTGAGATGGAAGTCGTTGTGTGGGATACCGTCGACCATAGCGATGAAGGCCATGACGAAGAACCAGAAGGCGAGCACCCAGAGGAAGATAGCCATGACGAGGGCCATAATGGAGAAAAAGTCCGGGATGAGGGCTTGGTTGGAAACACCCTGGAGCTTTGTGTAGCCGTCGAACATCTTAGTGACTTGCACGTCTTGAGCCATGTTGATGAAAGCGAGAGATGTGAAGGCCGGTGGGCCGACGGCGATGAACATGGCTGGGCGAGAGAGGTAGGCTGGAATACCGGATGTGAGGAGACGTCCGAAGTAAAGAGGGTACATGAAAAGTGCCATGAAGAAACCGAAGCCTTGATATGAAAGTCCAGCAACGAGCATTGGGAGGGCGTGCTCGGGGGGTTGTGTCTTAGCGATGGCTCCGGCGAGAGTTCCGACCAGCATGGCAGGGAACATAGGAAGGACCCAACCGGGAAGTACGTTGGTGATCTTGAGTTGCTGGTTGACGAAGATAATCTGGTAATAAATGGTTGCGTGAAGTGTAGCACAGATGGTGTAAACCCAGAATGCGATTCGAAGAGCTTCTATAAGCCATGGCCCGGTGTTAGGAATGCCGTATGCGACGGTGTTGGTAATCATAGTAGCACATGTGAGCCAAAAGGTGGCGCTGAAGACACCTTCGTGGAAATTCGTGAAGCAGCTGGTGAAGATTTCTGGGTAGATCATGAAGCGAGCGATCATGGCAGAGGTAACGCCAAGGGAGAAGAAGATGTTCATAAGGAACATGAAGGTACCAAGTCCAGTGAGGCCGGAGAAGCGATTTGGAATAACAGAAAGAGTCAAAGCCGTTCCACCTGTCGCCATGGTGAAGGCGTACCACGAAAATGTGAAATGCTTTAGACGTTCCTTCAATGTGTGAGGCCCGGGAGATATACCATGATGGTCATCGTGATGGTTGCCGGCTGGCTTGGCCTCGATATCCATATTCTCGCCCTTGAAGTCCTTGAAGTCATCAGGGTCCTTCTGCATGTCGTTGTACTCGTTGTTGTATGCACCAGGTAATTGAACCACCATCGGTCGAGAAATCTGAGGATAAGACATAGTGTTGGAAAGGCCCAATGGGGAGTTTGTTGGAGACGCAGACCTGCTGGCGAAGGGAGGAGGAGGAAGAGGAGGAGTAGAACTCTTTGTCTTGAAGAACTCGAGTGTGGCTTCGATGCTTCCGCGGATCCGGGTATCTCTCCTGTCGTCACGGAGCACAGCCTTCTTGTATTGAACGAGCTCGTCGATAGGGTTAGGACCGGCCTGGTAAGACATAATGAAATGAAGAGCACAGCTAGGCAAATTAATTATAAGAGGGGAACCATCGCATGATTAAGACGTCGTTGGGAGTGACAGAGATGGACCCGTTAGATATCAATAGCAACCGGCCTCTCCACCTCACGAGTCACCCCTTAGCCTGTTGAATCACACCCAAGACGATACCAGAGGGATACTCATGGTTCTGAGCACGTAGTGGGTCCGTTTGAAAGATATACTCTATAACAGCTAAGTCAGGACACAAACGTAGAAGAGCCTCAAGATTGAGCCCTAAAATGGAAGGCCAAGAGATAATGGATTTGGGTTGATGGACGCGAGTGCTGTTGCAGGCTCCCCATTGGCAGCTTGCAGGTGTCAATGCTGCCAAGATGCGCAGGGAGTGTTTCCCTCGTTTGCTCCCGTTAGAGAATTTGGCTTTCCAGTGCTTGAAATAGGAACATATCCACTGGATATTTGGCAGGGGCGTGCGCGAGGCTGGGCGCGAGCCTCTGGCCCCAACACTGGGCGTAACAACGGCTATTACCCATGCATTGTGAATGACCACACCCTGCCACAGCCTGTAGGGAACGTCAATTGCGCGTAGCGTGTATCGCATGTGTGGGTCTTCCTTGGCCTTACCAAAACCACACCAATCCGACTCTCTTCGACTGTGATATCCTACAATTGTTCTCGTGCCAAGATATAAATTCACATGCAACTGGTTTGGAGTTGCCACCGGTGGAGCCTTTCATGGCTTGCACTGTCGACGTAGACTGGCAATCACTGAACTGACAAGACTTGTTGGGCAAGGCCTGGCCCACTCGGGTCTGGACTTATAGTGACGAAGGCGCGTATAGATGTTCCGTAGATCTGAATAATATTCTCATTAAGGCAGGGTAAGAGATCGCGGAGTACCTTGAAGCTGGCGAAGAGGTCTTGCCTAGCTGTGCAGCGTGGCACTTCGCTTCCAGTAGCGATTTCAAATTCGCATGCTGAAGCCAAGCAAAAATACAACAAGCAGATGGAGCAGGTTTGTATCATTGCCTAGCCGCCCAGAGATCCGTAACGGCCTCGACGGCGAGTTTGAGCATCTCGTAATGAAGCTCTGAGAGTTCCGGAATTCCATCGCAAGGACGACGCGATGTCATCGCAATCTTTCGTGGGGAGACCTGACCCATCCTCATCTCTTGCACTGGCAAGAAACGAGATTTTCTATCCCTCAAGACATTATTGAGCATCAACTAACCCCAAGTGGCGGAGCTGATAATGGAGATACTGACCTGGCAACATTCCACCAGCAAGAATGCGGGGCTCCTGCATCGAGCATTCCGTGAGTACGATCTGTAATCCTATTGAAGTCTCGGTTTCCAGCACTTACAGCATGATCAAACTGCGTATTCCCACTAGGTTGAAGCGCTCGAAGCTTGTGATTGTCAGACAGGTTGACTGTGAGGACTGGAACTGAGAATGGTTGTACTATAGATTAGTGCAGCTCCCGAGAATTATATATATACTTCAGTGAGTTGGATTTGGTACTTCAAGGCCCTCGAAAGCACTTTCCATAGCCCATCCTGGCCGCGAATCTTAGGGGGTAAGAAGGAGCTGACCTGGCTCTTTGCTAATGCAGGTGCCATTTTCACTTCCTCAACACCGCCTTGAGCATGCTTTGTTACCCGTAATCACTGGCCATCTGTGGCATTGGGGCAGCTGTGGTTACCCTGGTCGGATCCCTTGCGGTGGTGGATCGAGGCAGCCTCACGGAGTGTCATATTTTGCATATTATTCGCCATCATGCACATCTGTATTTGCAGATCTACTTCTCTTTCGTCAAGCTACACTAATACTGGTGTCCAGATGCACCGATACTCTTGGCTCTTGCTGCTTCACTCCCTCCCCCTTCCCTTACAAGTGTCCTGTTTGAGCTGGTGGTGACGAGTAATGTCACCGGATTCCTCGGCGCGGGACATGTTTGGAAGCTTGCAATGTATCTTTTCTTGACCTTGTCCGCCAGGGAACATCATCCCATGTTCATGATGGAACGATGCCAATGGACTGATGACAGAAGACATTTGATTCCCATATTCAAGAAAGAAAAGGAAACTTGCTGAGAGAACTCTATTTTGGTTGCAAGTACACGGGGAATATGACTGCTTTCCAGTACTTTCCACAAAATAAAAAATGCTGATATGCAATACACCTCCAAATCCCCACCCTAACCACCCAAAATCATGGTTGCGCTTCCTCCTAGTACGCCACAAATTACAAGCGCCGTTAATATCCCAGCTCCGACTCTGTCACCAGTGGTGATCACAATCTGTGCCAGCTGTGATGAATCGGTTTTGCTCCCCTTTCCTGCATTGGCGTCCCCACTACTGGTACCCGTCCCCTTCACATCACTCCTCCACCCAGGTGCCTGATCCACCAGGTTGCTTTGTATGATCTCGAGCACCGACATCTGCTCTCCTACACCTAGACTGCCGTCATTCGTCCCCGTTGTCCACATTAATCCGCACTGCGTTCCCGTGGTCCCTGCTGTGCAAGTCTTCACTGCGGCCATTGCAGAGGTTTCGATCTCGGCCATGATATTGTCGTACGTCCAAGGAGCGAGTTCGGCCGTTGCTGCCAACTGACGAGTGAAGTATGTTTTGAACGAACGTTGATCGACGTTACACTTTCCTGTCGGTTCGCAAGGCTCATACATAATGCCGTTGAGGAAGAATGCTTTCGAAGCAGTGATGAGTGACTCGGTGCGTTCTTTCCAGATCACAGAGCCATTTGTCTGGTGCATCATTAGCTGAAGTTAGGGTTTCATGGAGGGACAGAACGTACATAGTTGTACATGGTGGCGGCGCCCATTAGGAAAATACCGGTGTTATAGGTCCACTTGTTGTGATCTTTCGAGGTACAGTTGTCGGTATTCTGCGTTCCGTCGAAGACCTCGTACTTCTCGTTGATGAGACCTATGTCATTCATCCAGACCCAAGTCTTCTCTGCCCATTCTGCATAAGTTGCATTTCCCGTATACAAAGCTAATCTTGCAGCAATATTAAAGAAGCAACCATTCGAAATACTGTTCTTATATGTGTATCCGCTGTTGAAGGTAAAAATCTGCCATCTGAGACCACCTCCGCAGGTCGACGTGTCCCATCGAGGTACTTGTGTGTTGAAAACTCCTTGGGCGAGGGCGAGCCATCCGGGTGAGCCTTCTGGAGGGTCGTCGAATCCCGTCTCCGCAGCGGTCATTGCAGCCATTCCCCAAAAACCCTGATCATCATTTCCCAGTGTCTTTGTCTGATTCAACGGCATGAAATTTCCATCGTCTCCCGCCTGGTGTAGAAGGGCTTGCTTCGTAACCGCATTGTATGTTGTGTCTCCCGTGTAGTACCAGTAGTTGATCATCGTTCCGAACCTGCAGAGTATCCGTTAGTACAGTGACTCTAGATCCCGCTAGATCCTCGATGGAAATTACATAGCACCGGCCTCCCACCAGTAGTATGGATCTGGCAAGTTCCCAGGGGTGTCTCCAGTTCTGTTGCCCGTGTAGTAGGTCATCAAATCGAATGCAACGGTGCCAGCAGCGTCGACAATTGATTGTCTCGAGGTGAGGTCTAGTTTGATTGCCGCATCTACTCCCCTCACATACAACGAACCCGTACATACAAATGCGCTCCACCTCATGATGTCGAATATGCCGGATGTTTAACGATAGTAGATGGCGTACAACAAAGGAAAAGAGAGACCTCGGGAGTCCACAACGAACGATTGACTAGCTGACCAAGTTCCTCACAAAAGCCTGCAGGATGGATGGAAATCTGTATGTTTTGGGATAACGACTGACAGAGAAAGATGAGACAAACCTACAAAGTTTAGAGTAAGCCAAAACATGGGACTGTCGGGGACAACATCTGGGGAGCCGCCAAGGGGCGTTCCAGCACAGCCCTGATCAAGTGTCTTCGGTGCTCTGCCCAGGCAAGCGGAATCATTTATATACTGGCACAATTGCGCGTCTGCCAATCTTTCAGGGGATGCTAATGATGCCCAGAGTCTTGGAATCCGAATTAATAGGACCAGAGCCCAAGCAAGCGTTTATTGTGGGCCGTGAATTCTTAACTCCTTGAAGCAGTAATACAGTCGCTTGCAAAATGGGCTTCGTCCCCTTTCGCCTAAAAAAAAATTATAGTACGAAAGTACAGTAGTGCGATGAGTCGCAAAAGCTACAACCACCATATTTACATTGCTGATTGAATGTTCAGAGTGTTGACAGTTATGCATGTTTAGCAGACAACGAGCGTCTCATCTTAGCAGCTCAGATCTCACCGAAGGGAAGGGGAACCAGGACAGGCATTAGACTCAACAAAAAACGTAAAGATGCCAATAACAGTTGACCCTAACACTATCAGCTGAAGCTAACCCTGATTCCCGCCGTGTCCTCCTTCGTACCCTCCATGCCCGCCTATATTCCCACCATACCCGCCTCGGTACCCTTCATGGCCACCTCGATTCCCGCCGTATCCTCTTTCGTAGCCTCCATGCCCGCCTCGATTCTCACCATACCCGCCTCGGTACCCTTCATGGCCACCTCGATTCCCGCCGTATCCTCCCTCGTAGCCTCCATACCCGCCTCGATTCTCACCATACCCGCCTCGGTACCCTTCATGGCCACCTCGATTCCCGCCGTATCCTCCCTCGTAGCCTCCATGCCCGCCTCGATTCTCACCATACCCGCCTCGGTACCCTTCATGGCCACCTCGATTCCCGCCGTATCCTCCCTCGTAGCCTCCATGCCCGCCTCGATTCTCACCATACCCGCCTTGGTACCCTTCATGGCCACCTCGACTTCCGCCATATCCTCCTTGATCTCCAGCATGTACCCCTTCATTGTATCTCGGTTGGTTCTGGTAATCTTGAGGATGCTTCTGTCCAGTCACAGCGTCGGTAATCTTGTGTAGGAGCCCAGATGAAGGTTGCTGCGACCCTGTCGACTGCTTTTGCCCAGAAATCTGGTCAGTGATTTTGCTGAGAATGCCCGACATCTTGAAGGAGTTGTTGAGGGAACTGTGGACGATAATGTTGTGAAGAGAATGGTGACTTGTGGATAGAGTAGAAGGCGTTTTACTGTCCACAGGGAGCAGGTCCTTACGAGTCGTTAGCGAGCGGCTGCGCCATGAATGAGCGATTAATGTTCGCTTATGTCATATGAAGCACGTTGTCATTTTTCATCCCCTGATACAATTCTTCTTTCCCAACAACTTTTCAGCTTTTGCCCATTATCGGCCATGTCCTCCCAATTATCTCGCTCGCAACGTTTATTGATCATTATAGGCATATCGTTCTCATTCTTCGTTGCAGAGATTTCAGGTGTGTTAATTGACGAAAGGAACACTCATTTTGTCTACTGGCTAATTAGCAGTGCGCTCTCAGTCGGGTTTTATACTCACTCACTCGCTCTCGTCGCTGATGCATTTCACTATGTATGTCTGGATCTGCGAATCAACTTAGTTGGATTTGTTGGCTGAACTCTACAAGATGAATGATTTAGTTGGGTTTATCGTTGCTCTTGTTGCACTCAGGGTAAATGGCTTCAATTCCTACCTAGTATGCTCACCAACACGCTCAATCCAGATCTCGCAACGCGACAACACCCCTAAAGCGCTGTCATTTGGTTGGCAAAGGGCACAGCTTCTAGGCGCCTTCTTCAATGGCGTTTTTCTCCTTGCGCTCGGTGTTAGCATCTTTCTACAGTCAATAGAGCGATTTGTGTCACTCCAAAGTATACCTACCATCTCTGCTATGTTTACACAACTAATTCCACATTCAGAGGTCGAGAATCCAATGCTGATTTTAATAATGGGATGTGTTGGTCTTACGTTGAACATCATCAGTGTTACGTTCCTCCATGGTATGAAATTACTACACTCTCCCGCAGGCAGAGCGAAGCTGAAGCACGAACCCTTAGAACATGACCACGACCACGAAGGCACGAACGAGCTTCCAGCTGCTGCCGAAACTGATAACAACATCGAGCTTTCTACGCTGCAAGAGGTAAGTGCTATGCTCCTCGCCATCCAAAATATTTCAAGATTACGCTAACACGTACTAGACAACGCATCCCCATCAAGATCATCGCCATCAAGTAATCGAACCGAAAGGAAAGGGCCACGATCTTGGTATAATGGGTGTCCTAGTACACTTGATTGGAGATGCTATCAACAACATAGGTGTTATTATTGCAGCTGCGGTGATATGGAAAGCCAAATACGAGGGGAGATTCTACGCCGATCCTGGGGTCAGTATGGGTATCGCGATAATGATCTTGCTTTCAGCATTACCTCTTGGTAAGTTATATCTTTTATCACTATTTTGCCAATTGCTCACAAGCTGGCCTTTAGTCAGAAATAGCGGTACGATCTTGCTCGAGAGCGTGCCGCTCGGCGTTAATCTTGATGATGTTAAACACGATCTCGAAAAGGTAGATCAAGCTTAAAACGCCCTACAATCAAATTTACAACTACTAAAAGCCATGCAGGTTGAAGGAGTGATATCTATACACGAGTTGCACGCGTGGCGTTTGAGCCAGAACAAAGCTCTGGCATCGGCGCATGTCCTTACTTCCAACGATTCACTTACAAATTTCATGAATCAGGCACGGCTTATTAACGAGTGTCTGCATGCTTATGGAATTCATTCTACCACGCTTCAACCCGAGCTTGCCACGACTATCGGAGTCGACGGCGGTAGAGAATTGAATGGTCTGCGTCAGCGACCAGTCAAAACTGCCAGTTGTCAAATCAGTTGCGGGAGTCTCTGCGAAGACTTGACATGTTGTGGCTAAGAGGATTATAATGTCTCAACAAAGCCGTTCAAGGGCGTGCCCGAGGGCGTTACTTCACACAGAATGGCCACAGTACGTGCATGGCAAGTGTAGAGAGAGCAATCATTGAGGTCGTTAGAATGTGTAAATAACAATGTATACCGGGCTCTTGAAGAATGTCCCCTCCTACCTTCTCGCTTCCTGTACTTGTGTTGTCGCACAGCCTCCTCGGAAGCTCCAAGTCGTCGGGCCAGACGGAAGTGGCCTCAACGGCAACAACCTTCATTATTCTAGTACTATCTTCGCCATTCCCTTCCGCTAAACTGATGTCCCGGGATAATAGAAGGCAGAGACAGCGATGATGACATATACAATAACGCAGAGTGCCCCCTCAAGATAATTGCTCTTCTGGTCACGAAGGAAGTTGCCTACAACAACGATTGCCAGGATCATGATAATGATCTCAAAAAGCTCAAAGTTGAGGTTCATTGTCTTGCCAAGGCCCCATCCCACGATAACCACTAGCGGGGTATTGAAGAGAGCAGTCTGGATGGTCGCGCCCAGGACATGAGACAGGGCAAAGTTCATCTGGTTGTCCCAGGCTTCATCGATGGCGGTAAGATGTTCGGCGGCCTTCTCAACAAGCGGAACAAGGATAAGACCCATGAAAGCCTCGGTGATGCCACGTTCCTCGACGATATAACCAATCTGCTCAACCAAGGATATAGCAACCAGTGTCACTAGAGTCATAGATACTACCAAGGCGATGACACATTCCGTCAAGGTGAGCTTTGACTTTGCAGCATCTCTAGCTTTGTCTGCATCCTTCTCTTCGTCCCGCTTCAAGATGGCATCAAAGATGCAGTGCTGTGTTCGCATCTGAAACCAGATATAGATGAGGTAGGCGATGAGGAGAAGGATTGAGGTGACTCGACTGATATGAAGCACATTGTCTTGAATGGCCTCTTCTGTGATGTTTGAAGCGCCGGCGATAGCATGGTAATAAGCAGATGGAACAATAAGGGCAAACCCACTAAGATTCAAAATTAGCAATGGCACTGACGGCTGTTTGGATGAGTGGGCAAACGCTGTTAATAATATGCCACATCCGACTTCGCTAACGGTATCACTGAATTCTTGCTCGCCGCGTCTCAGGCCGCCAGCGAAGAAGCAGAGCCCGAGACAAAGAAGCATTGTAGCAAGTATGGAGCCTAGGACTGCGGACTTGATGACGGGATACTGGTCCCGTGTTAACAGCACCATGAAGAGGATAAGCTCGACCACCGATCCCAGTGTGTTCTCAATCAGGATGCCGGCCACTTTTGGGATCTTGCGTGCAAATTCTTGTCCGGCAAAGCCAATCGTATTGGCACATGGTACCATGGCAAGATAGTTGAGGATGAAGACAACAAGATGCAAGTCACTCTTGGTGTAGCGCAGAGCGAGTGCTACAGGAACCGTGGGCCATAATATATTGCAGAGCCTAGATGCATCGCTTGTCGATGTCCAAAGAATTCTGAAGAAGTGTAATGGGTGTATGCCCCTTCGCCCACTTTCACCACCAGGAGCGATCTTTCTGGTGATGCCATTGTAATTGTCGGGTTGTTGGACTGATGCGCTCTTGTCTTGGGAACAATGACCATGGCCGGCCTCGATAGCATTCTCTAGATCGGCCGTAACCACGGGATCCTTGCCGCGTTGAAACAATGCCATGTTACCGGCAGTGCTAATGTTGCTATGAATGGACACTCGGTGTCCGTTGTTGCTGTCTTGCTTTCGTCGTCGTCGTCGTCGTGCTCGGGTTCGCTGTCACATAGAGGGCGCGACTAGGACAAACCAGTATGGTCTTCAGGATAAGCAGATAAAATAATTTTCTTTCGTTTCAAGGATGCGACTTGTTTAGCAGCGGTGAGGATGAGGATCCGGTAATAATCGGAAGCCAGAACCTGGAATCACAAAGTTCTGCTGGCTAGGTTGTTGCGCTGACGGCGTTAACCCGTTGTGGCATAGGTCATCTCTTGGCTGCTTCTCTCTCCGAACCAGCGGAGAGCCATCCCTCCCATCGTCGGTCATCACCCCCCAGAAGTATTCCAGCAGCTCATCAGAGATTCCTCGTATCTTGTCCTCACGGACACTGCATCTTATCCAGACTCACGACACGATGGCGTGGTCAAAATCCAATCGAATTTCAGTCATGCTGGCTATTGACGCGGCCTTCTTCCTGTTGGAGCTAGGTGTTGGAATGGCCGTGGGCTCTCTGGCTCTTATGGCAGATGCCTTTCACATGGTGAGATGAGACGGCACTCTTACGTTGAGAATGTGTACTAACAGCGCGTTAGCTCAACGACATTATCTCCCTCGTCGTTGGCTTGTGGGCTGTAAAAACTGCTCAGAGACCACGGTCCGACAAATACTCATTCGGGGTATGTTCGAGGTCTACTGCATCTTTAATCTCAGTGCAATGCTTATCTCTTTCTGAAGTGGCTAAGAGCAGAGATTCTTGGCGCTTTCTTCAATGCCGTCTTCCTCATTGCCCTCTGCCTCTCCATCATCCTCGAAGCAATTACTCGTCTCCTCGATCCTCCTCAAATCAGCAACTCCAAACTCATCCTTATCGTTGGCTCGTTGGGGCTTGCTTCGAACCTTGCGGGATTCTTCATATTGGGAGGGCACTCTCACGGGGAAACAGAGGACGATGGGCCCGTTGACGACGTCCGCACTGTGGAGGAAGGAAACGCCGGGCATTCTGGCGCGATTGAAGCAGAGTCTTCAGGTAAGCTATAAAAGGGGCAGCCCTCTCGAAATGATAATCACTCACGCTAACGTCTTACAGGTGGGATACAAACAGTCATGCCGTCACAGATCCGGGGCGTTCCCTCGAGTAACACACGTGCGAATTCGAATATACACAGACGAGGAAGCAGTAAACTGGGAGCCATCGTCGATGGGAGCATGTATCCTGCAAGCTTCAGACAAGGAATTATTCGCGCCAGCAAGTCTACTGCAACTAGACCTGGAGCTGCCACTGTTTTGGACGAGTCCGAAGACGATATCGCAGAAGAGCCTTCCGAAACTTCTCCACTTGTGAAGAGCAAAAGTAGCAGCCCTTCCCAAAAGCGCCGCAACACGTACAGCCCATCCCGTCAAGGATCTCGGTCGGAGCCTGCGCATAGCAACCACAACCACAGCAAGCCAGCGAAGAAAGCCAACGGCGGTACTGATATGGGCACCAGTGCGATGATCTTACACGTCATTGGAGATGCTCTCGGCAATGTGGGTGTGATTGCATCAGCGCTCATTATCTGGCTTACTCCATGGTCTGGCCGGTTCTACGCCGATCCTGCTGTCTCCCTATTCATTGCTGTTATCATCTTGAAGACGACCATACCTTTGACTACCGCCAGCGCCAAGATACTGTTACAAGGTACCCCGGATCATCTTGACATCAATAATATCAAGGATGATATTCAAGATATCCCAGGAGTTGTCAACTGTCACCATATCCACTTGTGGCAGTTGAGCGAGACCCAACCAATTGCGTCCCTTCACCTTCAACTCGACTTCCCTATTGAAGAAGGCGGGGTTGCTGAGAGATATATGATACTAGCAAAGGCGGTCCGAGAATGTCTGCATGGTTATGGGATACATAGCGCGACTATTCAGCCTGAGTTTTGCTTGGATGATCAACACGACCATGCAGGCCAAGCGTCCTTCCAGCCACTGCAGAAGGTTGGTGGCATGAATGAAGATGCATGCCTGATAGGATGTGTGGATGACTGCATGGAGAGCACCTGTTTCTAGCTTAAATTTGGGAGTGAGCTTCGTGGGGACACCAGTTGAGTTATTTGACCTGATTTTATACAACTTCGTAGCATTATGGTACATCTGCTATTCCTAGGACCCATCCTCTACTTTGCAAGCCCATGTAGCCCCGATCCCTTTCCCACACAAATCTGACCTGGTAATCCTTCTCAATCCCCAAAATGACCTCTGAAACAATCGTTGTGCGTTTGGTTCCTACATGTCGTCTGCCCGTAAGGCAGACGCTCAATGATGCATAGGCACAAGCTCGATGTTATCCTGGGCCATTGTTAATGCGCTATTCCCTTTCCATCTTCTGCAGATATACTGCTCTCGCTAACACCTACATTGTTGCTCGCCGGTCTCTCGGTATGTCCGTTCTCCATGTCCATTTCGGTTATAGATACCGATTCCCTCGACGTCCTGTCGTCCTTGTACCCAGCGTAGTTCCCGACACCAACACCCGCCCAGAAACTCCTTTCTCGGGATCGTGGACCCCAGGACCAACCGGCACCCCGACTGATGGGTAGATGATAGTAGCGGAATGCGAAAACGGAACTGATCAACCCGATTCCGTACCCAAACAAGATATCGAAGCCATGATGTCTGAAATCGGAATATCGAGTGGCGGAAATGTAGATTGAGGCGAACCATGGGACAATCGCAAACGCGAGGAGGTATACGGGGGGAGCCGCTCCTTGATTTCGTGCAGCTACGCCAGAGTCATTGTGGCCTGAAGGTTGAAATGATGACTGGGGCATAGAGAGATCCTTGTTGCCTTTCGCTTCAAGGTTTTTCTTCTGCTGAAGTCGTGAAGGGAATGCGGAGAAACGAGATTCATCAGAGCTGTACATACTGATGGGTAGGAAGGGTATGGTGAGCGCGAGTTTTGAGGCGATGATTAGACTGAGGTAGATTAGACCGCCTGCGGCAAAGGATGCGTGTCCACTGGGGTAACTCATGAATCCATCATTCAACATTGATGTGTCGGGGTTCTTGCAAATTGATGCAGAGTAGAGAAGGAACTCCGAGCTGATATTGGCGAAGCCTCCGATAACGTAGTCATCTTTGTTCTCAAAATCGGCCTGGCATCTTGAGAGGAGATCTGGTCGAGGTTTTCCAAACAGATTCTTCATCCCTTGTGTGATAATGAAAGAAAATGCTAACGACAGTGCCAATCCTAGCCATCCTGTATGCCACTCCCACAACTTCCTCTGCCAGATTAATCGTTTTGGTGTTGACCTTGGAACAGTCGGTCCAGGGACAAGCAGGAGGCACATCACCATGATAATGGCTGCGGGAGCCACGCAGGCAATAATGCCTAAAGACCATGTTGGTATCTTTTCATTTGTGACGAAGGGGAAACTGATTTCGGGATTGGTGATTGAGAATGGTCGTTTATTTGGCGGTAACTTGGCGAAGACAGCTCCAACAGCGGCGGTTGCGATGATTATGACCCAGTCAAAGGCATAGGAGAGGACGACAGCTGTTGACACCCTGCCGCCATAGGCGCGAGATCTCATGTGTTGGCGCATTATTCTCGTTATTGTCGTTATTGCTGTTAAAGTCGAAGGTCTTGAGAGCCTCCATTCTGATAAAATTTGAGCGACTTCTAAGACATGCTCCTTAGAGACCATTCGCAAGTGAACGTAATCAAGGCGATTGCGCGTCTCTAAAGTCTTGGAGATCTTGGACGTTTCATTTCCTGCATGCCTGAACGACCCAGCCCAGCTAGTCGTTCCAGGCGGGGACCGCGAGAATTCTCCCTAAGCCAAAGACTCCTCGAAGTATCAAGGCAAACTTGAAAGGCGATTTCAGAGCTGCCCCTCATGGCACCGAAAGCTCGCCTGTTAGGCTCTCGACCTACCTTACCTCCACCCAAATGATTACGCGTCCTTTCTTGGCACTCACGTGACGTTCATTTCTTCCTAGTTCCCAGATTTGGAAAATAAAATTATATATACCTTCTAACCCCAACGCCAGACACTGCTTTATCTATCCAGGATATCTGCGCACCACAACCGTACCCTACTTGCTAGACTAACCTCACCTTCACGACCACTGCAGCCATAATGCCCCAAGGAGAGAATGAGCCCTCTGTATCCCCGCCCTCTGGGTGTACCGACTCTTGTTGTTCAGAGACTGTAACCACCGAACCGCTGTCCGTCGAGAATGATGGACGCTGTGGGGTTGAGCATGCGCCTCAGACAACTGTTAATGTTGCTTGCTGCTCAGACTCTCCAACACCCCAGCAGCCGGCTCTGAAGAGCGCCTCGGGACTTCCTGCCACTAGTTGTTGCGGAGACGTTGGAACAATGGCCGCGGCGGGATGTGATGGTAAGCCTATACGGCAACTATCTTTTCATGGTAGACTGCTAATGTGTCCCCGGCTAGAGAAGTGTATCGAGACCGCGGCCGCGATTGAATGCGAAGCCGCGTGCGAAAAGGAGGCCAATAGTGGTGCGTTCCGTTATCCTTTTCCTGCCAATTAGATTCCATGCTAATAGAGATGCGTTCAGCAGAGAAAGATGGTGCCTGTGACAGCAGTTGCGCTGCAGATACAAAGGTGGATAAAGCCACCAAATCGGGAGGCTGTTGTGACCATGAACTCGATCATGACGAGCACTCCAGCGACGGTCTTTCTAAACACAATTATACTGGCCACAAGTCCACGTTGGACAGCAAACACCACATCGGCCACCACGTCCACTCTTATACCTCTGGCTCTTCCAAAGGCAACAAGCACCAGCACGATCACGGAGAGGATGGTCGACACCTGGGAAAGGCTTGCAGTACCCATCTTCATGCGGCTTTTGAGAAGTACACCTCTTACCTCGAATCCGCCCGATGCATCTGCAAGAGTGTCCTATCTAGCCATGTGGATACGTGTTGTGGCAAGTCAACAAGTACTTCAGCATCAGCACGCAAAGATAGAGCAGCACAGTCTACAGCACAATCTACTAGCAGAGATTCTCCAAACAAGGATCCCAATACGCTTTCTGCCCGCCGTGGCATGAAGCAGTCAAGTGTTCCGCATGGCTCTAAGTCTGACGACTGCCACACTCATCGTTTCTCAGATGGCTGCCACCCAGTGCTTGATGAAATAGTTCCCGCTCCAGGTGGGGTATCCACTCAAGTCGACCCCGAGAAGGCAGCGGCGCGCGAGCATGTACTTCTCACTGTTGGTGGAATGGATTGCTCAGGTTGCGCCAACAAGATGACTCGTAGTCTCAACTCCATGGCTGGCATCTCCAATGTCCAAGTTGTCTTCGTCACTGGCATGGCCGAGTTTGATCTCGACTCTAAGGTTGTTGCAGTAGAAGATGTGATTCGCAGAGCCGAGCGAGCCACAGGACTTCGCTGTTCTCGGGTCATCACAGAAAACCAAACCCTTGATGTCTTCATGGATGTCGATGCGGCGAAGCAATTCTCCTACAACACACCCCTTGGCGTGACGGCATGTGAGGCACTTGACAAAAAGACTTATCGGATTACATTCGATCCAACTATCATTGGGGCCAGATCAGTGCTCTCCTCCGCAGATGGGGCCAGACTTGCTAGTCCGGGACAGGATGGAGCCTGGTCAGAGGGACGACTTAGACTCTTCAAGATGTCCTTCAGCACTATTTGCGCCACTATCTTGACCCTTCCAGTCGTCGTACTTGCGTGGTCTAACACCCCCGTGCCCTACAGCAGTCGCTCAATTGTCTCCTTGGTTCTTGCGACCTTTGTGCAGGCCCTTGCAATTCCTGAGTTCTACTCTAAAGCAATCAAATCGCTACTTTACAACGGTGTTATCGAAATGGACATGCTCGTCGTCATCAGTATTTCTGCTGCGTACGGCTATTCGGTCGTTGCTTTTGGACTCACCCATGCCCAATATTCGCTGGAAACGAAGGAGTTCTTCCAAACCAGTACTTTGCTGATTACTCTTGTTCTGTTCGGGCGACTGGTTGCAGCGATTGCCAGAATGAAAGCCGTTGCTGCAGTTTCGCTCAGATCGTTGCAGGTCGAGAAGGCACTACTTGTTGAGCCTTCTGGAAACACTGTCGAGCTTGATGCTCGACTGCTTCAGTTCGGAGATACAATCTCCATTCCGCCACATTCACAGATCGTCACAGACGCCGAGATCATTCACGGTTCCAGCGCGGTGGACGAGTCTATGATTACTGGCGAAAGTGTACCAGTCTCGAGAGGTGTTGGGGAATGCATTATTGCAGGAACTATCAATGGTCCCGGTACATTGACAGCTCGGCTCACTCGTCTCCCAGGCAAGAACAGCATTACCGACATTGCAAATTTGGTCGAGAATGCGTACAGCTCTAAACCACGCGTTCAAAATCTAGCAGACAAAGTTGCAAGTTGGTTCATTCCTACCGTCACTGCAGTTTCAGTCATCGTATTCATAACCTGGATTGTGGTAGGGTTGAAACTTCGTGGCAAAAATGGTGGAGGAGCTGTGGGCCTGGCTATTACCTATGGAATTGCGGTCCTCGCCGTCTCTTGCCCGTGTGCGTTGGGTCTGGCTGTACCAATGGTGTTGGTCGTTGCTGGAGGCGTCGCTGCTCGAGCCGGCATCATTATCAAGCAAGCCGATGCGACTGAGAGGGGCCACAAAGTTACCGATGTTGTCTTCGACAAGACAGGTACCCTCACCAAGGGCGACCTCGAAGTCGCTCTCGAGGAAATTATGACTCCGTCTTTGTCCTCATCCAGAGTCTTCTCAATCGTGAAGTCTTTGGTTCGAGATAATGGGCATCCCGTCTCGCTTGCAGTAGCCTCCGTCTTACAGAATAAGGAAGGTCCTCCCATGGACCTGGATGACGTCCAATCAATTCCCGGTGCAGGGATTTCTGCGAGCTGGAACGGTTCGATCGTCAAGGCTGGCAATCCGTACTGGCTTGAAATCGACCAAACCCCTGAGATTGCGCAATTGATCAGTCGAGGCATGACTCTCCTCTGTGTTACACTGGACTCGGAAATTCTCGTGGTGTTTGGCATGAAAAGCAACCTTCGCGACGAAGCACCTGCTGTTATTGAGGAGCTTAGGCGGCGAAATATTCAGACTCACATTGTCAGCGGAGATGCTCCCAAAGTCGTGGAAGACGTAGCCAGCACCGTCTCTATCCCGCTCGAAAACGTTGCTTCACGTCAATCCCCCGCAGACAAGCAGAAGTACGTGCACGATTTGATGGCGCAAGGCAAGGTGGTCCTCTTCTGTGGCGACGGTACCAACGACGCTGTCGCCATTGCCCAAGCTAATGTTGGAGTCCAAATCGGCTCATCGTCTGACATTACTCGAGCAACGGCCGATGTCATCTTGCTGTCTGGGCTGGAGGGCATTCTGGCCCTGATTGACGTGTCCAAGGCCGCTTTCCGTCGTATGGTATTCAACTTTGCATGGTCAGCTGTCTACAATGTTCTCGCAATCTTGCTTGCAGCTGGCGCTTTTGTGAAGGTTCGCATTGAGCCTGCCTACGCCGGACTTGGCGAGATTGTCAGCGTTGTGCCGGTCATTGTAGCGGCTCTGACTATCCCCAAAGTCAAACGGTTTGTCAAGAATTAAGATATATTCTATTCGGAGGGCCATGGGAAGCGCAAGGAGTTCTGACTGTCATTACAATGAGGCTGGGTAGTCCCGTTGCTCTACTCGGTCGGCCGCGATTCTTAAGTCGAAATGTCACTCTTTTCGTGCTGGATTGTAGTGTTTTTAAGTTTCATTTGATGGGTGGGGGTCTTGCCAACACCCAATACCTATTCTATTCTATAGTGTTAGCTTTATTACTTACTCTTTACATATCTGAGTGTGACGTGAAGACTGGTTTCCGTTCTCGTCATGAGTCCGTCCGCAGAGACAGGCTTGGCAGTTTGCAGAAGGGCTTGGAGTTGGTCTGCAAGACTACCCTCGTAACGCAATACTATGAAGCCTCGAAGAGCGGCTATAATTTGCTCTTCCGTTGGAAGGTCAAGCCGACATGACATTTGGCCCTCTGGCGCTCGTGGACACCCGGTAACGTCAAAGCCATTAACTAGTATTGTAGGGGAACTGTAGTCACCCACGAGCACCTCCACGATATGATCAACGGGAACCCGAGCCAGACTCTTCTTGAGAGTGCTTCGCACTGACTCTACTAACGGGCAATCGGGAACGCACAGAAGTTGAACTTGAACAGTCTTTGGTTGAGCCATCGTGCCAGTGCACAAAGCGAAGCAGAGTCTCTGGGTTTGGGATCATGATGAAACACCGTCACCAAACTCAGGTGCACGAGGCCAATCCCCGCCATTGGCTGGCGCATTATCCAGCCGAGATCGGGTTCTGGATTCCGGTGGTCAGCGCCCAGCCTTGGCAAGTCTCACCAGCCAAAACATCTTCAGATAAAGGAAATATCTCTGGTTGTATCTTGGCTCTTACGCGTATCTTTTTCACTTGATACCTTTTAACGACGATCATGTGGATTCACGATTAGTCTCTGAAAACGCCTTGTGCCTACCCTGTACGTTATTTTTAACCCAACATTGAGCCTGGACGTGGAAAACATGATTTATTTTACCCAGGTTCTCTGGCCCATCCTATAAACCTCATGAGATACCCCATCTTTCTCCTCTTCTTCTCCAGCTGCGCTCACATTCATTCTTGAAGAATTTCAGAAGCAAGTCTTCTTGAAGCCACTCATAATTCATAGTCCCTTTTACTACATACCTGCCAGCAATCTCTACCAACATACCTCACCACCAACCAGAAATATGCTCTACCTATCAACTATCCTCACCATCTTAGCAGCCACCTCCGTCACCTCCCTCCCTCTCAACATCAACCTCGGCGCTTTCTCGCCTGCTTTAGTAGTCGGCGATGGAGGTATATCATTCGGCGGAGAAGCAGAGGTGTCAAATATAATGACCACCCTTGGTGGAGCCTCCCAAGAAGCTGCCGCCGGCTCTGTGGAGAAGGTGGAGAAGAGAGACCTCGCGGGCTTCAATACCGCCCTCGCCTTCGCGACCGGCGCCCTACGAAATGGCCCTAAGGTGGAGCTTGGTACTGGTGAAGGTGGATCAGGTGGGGGTATCATTATTGGCCCTGCCGCTGGAACTGCAGCTGCGAAGCGTGTCGTTGGAAGCTCAAACTTTTAAGACAATGACAACTTGGCAAGCCTCGGCATCCATTTTTGAAATTCTTGATCCTTTTACAAAGAGAAATACTCTAATAAGCTTGAAACGTAAGACGAAGTGTCCTTCGATGAACCAGATTACATTATCTCACACTTTTTTTTTTGGATGCTTTTTGCTGTCCAGCCGCTAGTGTAAAGTTGGGAGGTGCTTGCCGATTAATGAGCCACGGATCTCTTCCTGAAGGACACCAGGCCTCTCGTGTGACGATTCTTTGCTTCCTCCCTGCCAATGCCCACGGAAAACATACGCTAAGGAAGCACACCCAAACCGGGAAACTTCTCGAATTGGTAAATCTTACAGGGCTGAGCGCCAGGAGATCGTGCAACGCTGCAAGATCTCGGCAGATAACGTAATTCCTGCCCCGGAAATCCATTATAATCTGGAAAACAAGAAGGGGCAACATAACCCTAGAAGCCCTGCGCTCCGCTCTTCTCATCGATATGGCGATATCTCTCCTTTTCCTTGCGGTCTTTGAGCAGAATTGCTGTTGTAAGAATGAGAAGTGCGTCGATGCCCACAATACCGAATGCCCCAGTGAAGATCGTATCCAGGAAGTTGTTTGCATATTGCGAAAACGGCGTGACACAACCGATCATCGATGCAGCAACCTGGGCGTTCGGACAGGTAGTATCAACGACGAATGGAGGAGAAGTGCTGCTCATGTAGCCACAACAGTTGAGCTGTCATATGTCAGCATGTTCTAAGCTAGATGAAGGACAGTTGGACGCACCCCCTGCTGGAGCAGACTCTGGGTAGGAGCAGGCTGTTCATTCCAGACAATCGAAAGATTCTTCCTCGTCTTCAGCGTATCAAACCAGATATCCAGGCCGATAACCAATGTGAATAGGGCGCAGACGACGACCGTGTATCCGTGGAACTTGAGCCAGCCTCGAGTCATGGGCATGATCATCGCTGGTACGGAGATTAGGAAGGTGATGAAGACCATGACGGCATTTCCGACCGCCGCTATTCTGTAGTTAGTATAGAGTAGGGTTGACCGAGTGAGGGATGGGAATGCTGACCGTTCAAGGGACATTGCATCAATAGTAGATCTCGCGCAACATATTTGACTGTGGGTGTTCTGGCAGCCTCTGCTTTGGACTTCAAGGCAAAGATGATTAGAAGTGCGCCGGAGGCCAGGAAGAGTACGTCCGTGATGACATACGTCAGGAAGATTTTGTCCTTCATGTCGACGGAGGCTGTTATCCTGTTGACGGGCAAGATTGTATTTTCGGATTAGATAGATGGTTGAGTTGACTAGCGTCTAACAAAATCCAAAAGGGCCTCTAGACAGGCAGTGAAATGAGTTTGAAGTGTCGAAAATGTTCGACGGAGAAAGCAAGCAATGCTGGGTAGAATGAAGGAGCAACGTAGAATTGAAGAAAGAAACAGAATTAAAGATAGACGGTTGGAGACACCTAGGGAGGGAAAATACCAGAAGGAGATTTGCAATCTGAGGTTAGGCCATGCAATTGTGGAAGGACGTCGCGGATGTGGAGAACCAGGGGTCTCGCGATCCTCGACGTTCAGTGTTTTAGATGCTGCCTTAACGGAATTCTGAGGCAGTGCAACTCACCTTCTCGAAAACCACGGGAGGGCAAAGTCTAATTCTGTCGCAGGGTCGTTGATTCATTGTCGATGACATTTCTTGTTCACTTCAGCGCGATTTCTAAGTACGCTGTTGAACAGTTTGTAGGAGCATCTTGAAGACCTTGGTCTCTGTCACTGTTTGAAATAATTTAATTCAATTCTTTCTAAATACTTAGCAGATCGCCTTGAAATCTATTTGGAAGATCTCTAAATTTAGAAATCTCAAATAAAGGACCCGAAATTAAGGACCTAATTCTCCTCCGTGAGAGATGGCCGGGTTCTAAAACCTCCTGAAACGCGACAATGGCTTCAGAACGTCAGCAAATCCACCTGCCTCAAAGTTTGGATGGCATCCTATCTTGCATCTAAAGATTCCTCACAAAGTTCATATAATTGCAGCACTGCAGTTGGTAGGCTCTCATAATCTCCACAGCTTTACAGTTGGAGTAGCTGTCTTACTAAGAACTTATTACATTCGGTTCAACGCAGCGCATCCCGCCGTTCTGCACCACCGGATTCCTCTGCCTGAGCTAAGCCATTAGGGAGACGACACCTTCAAGGACTGGTCAAGAAACTTGCCAAAGGAGCAGAATAGTCTGGATGCTAATATGGAGGAAACAACACCTACTAGCTCAACAGTATCCGGCTCCTCTACGACCTCGGGGACGGAAACGGCTTCTACTCCCACAACATTGCTAGGTGCGGAGCTGGTCGTAGATACTGAGGATCCGCATTCCGACGGCACGGACAGGGCAATTGTGGCTGGAGGTGTGCTAGGTACGTCGCCTACTATTCCTTCTGGCCCAGTGATGCTGATTTACCGATGCAGGGGCTCTTATCATCTCAGCTGTCATTATATGGCTAGTCCTGCGAGTGATGAGAGTGAACTCATGCGGAGACTTACGCCGGAAAAAACAAAATCAACATCAGAGGTCAAGGAAATCAGTCACTGGGAAGGATGAAGAAGATGGGATACGTGGGGAATATCGAGGTTGACTTGATTGTCGCTATTTCAGTGGGATTGAACCAGAAGTATCGCATTCAGAGGCCCCGTTACTAGCGCTTCCGGATGGCAAAGCACTGCTTAAGGCTTGCGTTCTCTCTTGACAACTCTTCCGGGCTCTTCCATCATTCGAGTTGGCGGTACATGTTGTATATTATCCTCATCACGCAGTATTTTATGTTCTCACCATGCCAAATAACGCTCTACGACACGATATGCGTGACCGGGGAGCTGAGGCGTGGCAGGAGGGGAATTCGATCACAAAGCTCAGGACGAAAGCATTCAACTGTCATGCAATCGTCGTTTGCCAACGACAGATAGGCGGCTTATTCCGAGCCACCGGAAAACCACGGAGCAACCCACACCGCCTTCCCCGGATGCTCCATTCCCGAGGTTGGCGGAAGGTCTGAGGAAGATGAGTTTGTCAAGATCCTCTGTACCGCAGCCGAATCTTGTGGACCGGAGCCTTTGAAAGAACCTGCAATCTACGCCCTGTCCGAGCGGAAAGAAGGAAATCCTATCTGGACATGGCGTACAGACCTTCAAGATTGGGTAGAAAGTAAAAGAGCCGCAGACAACTTGCTTCGGACATGCATGGAACGAGAAAAGAATGAAAGGGCTCAGTTCTATGCAGCCCACGGCATTAGGGAAGAACCAGAAAGCCGAGATCGAGTAGAGGATAAGCGCGCTCGCGTCTATGGGAAAAAGGCCAACGCACCTTCGACTGAAGACAGGACCTTTCCATTTGTTGGAGCGTCAGTCTCGCGAGCAATCCAAGCCGAAGCGCAACCGGCAGTCAAGGTCGAAGCACAGCCTGCAAAGGTAGAAGCGCAAGACGGATTTGATCCGACCAGCTTTCTTTCTTTTACTGCTTGGTATGAAAAGAAGCATAATCTGAAGCTAGGTGCAGATCCTGCAGAGCTGACAAAGTTGATGGCTGCGTTCAAAACTATTCAAGATGCGCTCAGCATTTAGCCGTTGTTCTTTTCTTTTCTTCTCTTTTCTTTTCTTTTCTTTTCTTTTGATTAGTTCTGCTTTTTAGGTCTGGGAGCTTTCCTCACTTGATACATGGCCCCTGGGACTTGCGTTGCTATCCTCTTTTTATTAAATTTACCTTTTCTTTTGTGTTTGTTTCGAGTCCTTTATTTTTGCAATCTATATTTGGTTTCATGCGGTATGGCACTAGAGCATTTTAGACTTAGCACCAATTGAACTCTCACTGTTGCTGATTTTGACCCCGCTTTATTCTAACTCACGTGACAAAGGCATCAACACCGAGTTAGGGCTCAAATTCCCGTTAGCAAACAGTGTTTATCCTACGCCTTCCAGCTTGCCAAGTAACGTCCCTCCCTACGTGCCGAGATACCCTACGTGCCGAGAAAATCATCAGGTACTTTGACTTTACGCATTCTCAACTCCACACCAGCTTATGGGTCTACAAAAATAAAAGATCAGAAGTGTTATATAGCTATTCATTAGCAATTTGACACCTTCCGAAGAGAATTTTATGTTTGCATCGTCACCCTTTCGCCCAATTAATATAAGGCCTTAATTTAGGCTCTAATAAATCCCTCTGCCATAACCACAATAGCAAATTCTCATTACCCCTAACACGTCTTTAAAGTTCTTGATCTGAGCTTCAGATCTACAATTTTTTATCCGAGACCTTTACAAGCTTTGTAGCTGCTGTGGCGCGCAAAGAATTGCAGGGCCACTACTCGGTTCGGTACGAAAGGTACTTCTGATCGACGAACTATCCTCGGCTAGACGGAACTGACCTCGCAGTACCGCTTACATAATCAGCATCCAGACTACTGGTGGTTGTGGCCAGCCCTGGACCCGAGACCCATTAGTGTCAGCAACACTACCAGGTCAGCTGCAGTATCTTAACAATTTTCTTCCCAAAGAAGAAAATCTCAACTTTCTTGGATTGGTAGAGGTTAATCGATCCAGCGATCAGAAAAGACAGTTCAGCTTGCCTTCCTTCCTGGGCTCCAGATTTTACTGTTCCTACAAATTACTTACCAATATTCAGCGGCATGAGATATCCACCGATATGGTCAGATAAGGCTGAGGTTTCACGAGAGATGTCAGGAACATTTACCTTTACTGGGGACTCCAAAGGTTATTGCAAGTTTGCTTCGTTCCTGATGCAAGCAGTTTCGCCGGGATAATCATCAAATATTTCGTGTGCGAGTTTGGGATGTTCCTGGCCTTCTCCTGCGAGGCTCCGTCCGGTGGCAAGAAACCGGGCCTAGTGCAGAAGACCATCGTGGGGGTAACTACGAGGTGTTCAACCTTCGTCCAAGGTGTTTTGTCATACTGTATCCAGGACGTCCAGTTCATGCCCAAGCTCTGGCAACGTTACAACTCCAAGTTGTCAGTCGCTTAGGCAGCGGAAGTGCAACAAGCTGGAAAAGAGCGAGTTACCTTATCATAGACTGCAGATTTCAGGACGCCATGGCAGTGATGGGCAACCACTACTGTAAGTTACGCCCTTTGATCTCAAAGTGTTAGGACACAGTTCCGTGGATGCTCTCTGCGTGATTCTGGAGATGCTGCTTGTATTCCAGCCCCATTCGACAGACCTTACGCTGGAGCCGATCTCACAGAACTTGGCAGAGGTAATAGCGGCGTCGACGGTAATCGTAACTGTTGTTAGGGAACTCTCTTTGTCTTTGCTCAAGCTAGGAATCAAATTTTCTATTTAAAAATCTGTCCAAAGCCTCTTGCCACGGCTTTTCTCGCCGTCTAACCTTATAGTTCTATAAGCTGCCGGAGATCTTGCTATGCTTCATGCACTTTCGTTCGATCCTGTAACAGCCCCTGTAGGGTACTCCTACTCAAATGGCCTATCCATTGCTTTGCTCCAGCTCCAGCAGTGACTCGTACTGCGGACAACTGCATCTCCCAGAACATATTCGCTGCAGGTGCAGCAGTAGGCGGATGGAAAGGTGTGTCGAACGTAGTCGAGTGTTGACAAGGCTTAATTATCTTCCTTGTCTCTGAGGAACAAAATCAGCGTTGACCGCTAGCCGGCAATAAATTTGCCTACCTGTATCCACAAGCACACCGATAGAATATTGTTGTCCCTTCATCGGCGCTTCGTAGTTGCACCGCGGACCAAGACATCTCTTTTGCACCGCATTTAGGGCATTCTCGTGATATCTTCTGGGTGTCTTCGAAGTCTTTGCTGGTCAGCTGTTGAGTCTTCGAGGTAAGCTTTTCGCGAAGGGCGGAGGGGAAGTTATTGGACGTCGTTGTCGTCGTCTCGAAGCGATTTTTATCTGTAGCCATTCCGATTAGCAGGGCAGGGAAACACAAGGGAAGCTTGCACAGACTTTCGTTGTTTGTCCCGCAACAGTCACAGCGCACTGTTTCTTCAGATGATATGTCGAGGATATTTCCACAATCTGTGCAAAAGCGTGGTGCCATGGCAAGTCCGCGAAAGTGGATGCTGGACTTTGGTTCAGCGTCTGCTCCATTTGATGGAAGCATTTTATAATTTTGATCTAACGCTAGTGTGGACATCCAAGTATTAGTCATTATTGGCTTGGCAAAATAAACCATGTTTCAAGTTTTTCCATCATTCCTCTTTCCTTGGCACCCAGCCCCACATCCTCCCGCCATCCCTCCTCCATGCCCGCTTCATCGATCTCCTGTCTGCGTTTACATGTAAGGTCTGTATCATGGGACCACTCCCCAACCTTTCGGATTCTTCTGCTTTGTCGTTGTGACGGTGACCACATCTTTAAGAGGATCTAAAGTTGTTAATAATTTGTTCTCAAAAATCCTCTATGCTTTTCAACAGGTCGACCATACTGTTATTCTCAAGTCCACAACAAGCGCATTTCAAGGTTGGTTGTGCTGATGCATCGAGGAGATTCCCGCAGCTAGTGCAAAAAACAAGGCCCCCAATTGCGGACATTGAGATCGATCTCGAATGCTTAGAAGAGGTAGTTATGGATTTTGATGCTCGGAGAAAAGATTAGTCGGTGCAAGTCTGAGGAAGGCAAATGAAATGGTGCATGGGCGAGATAGTTTTACTTTAAGGCGTGCAAAGTCTGCGCACAACCCTTTGGAGCGACTTCCAATGGTTGCACTTCTGATGCCTTTTTGCTAGTTCAGCTGGCGTTTGACTTGATTAGGGGAATGTAAGATATGCACATCGTGGTTTCAGTGACCTGCAAAAGTTCGCCATTGGATATTACGGAAGATTCCGCCACCGAATGAGGCATTGATCATGCCAAGATAATCCGCCCACTTGCTGAAGACCTCCAAAAATTTCACTCCTCACTCTTCGGCCTGCCATCGAACCACAAATTGCCACGAGCAGCAGAGACGTTTTCTCACAAACTTTTGGCCGAATGCATTTGCGTCATCTATGCGCATCTCAAAGAGGCTCCTCTGATAGATAAATAATATCCTACAGTGACGGTTACGAATGCCGGAGCACGTGTTCGTGGAGAACGGCCCACAGCCCGATCAGGAGTTTCTTGACCTCATCGGCGAAGCTGTGCAAATGAATGGGCTTGGGGATAGATGCATTCCAAACGGACAGAATCATCTTGTCATTGATATGGCGCCTCTCTACAAGGCCGTCATCAGGAGCTTTTTGGAAAGTGAATATCCAAAGGTTTGGAAAAAGATGAACATGAGAGCAATTGCAAATCTAATCAACGCCTTAGATTAAATCTTCTTCCCTGCGACCTTATATTCACTTTCGCTGGCAGGGTGCCTTCCTCCATCAGCAAGGTCGGATACCAATACCCTCACTCCCAGAGCGCGCCCTGATCGTAATACCTTTGATGGTTCGCGGAGACCTACGAGCCCAGAATAACATCATATTGGAGCCTGGACGATCAATCTGTGTTAGCGGAAGCACATCACTCGAACTGGTTGGACCTGGAATACTGCTGTCCATCGATCTAGGATTTAGCAGGTGATTGTCCCACCAGTTCCGGGAAGGTCATAAACGAGCCCAGGCCAGCTGACTTGATTCATGTCATTCCAGAAGTCAGATGTCACATCAGTCATGTCATTCCAGTACTCGAAATCAGCCATCCCACTCCAATACCCAGGTTGTAGGTCTGGCGACGTGTTGAAGCCGGATGGTGTGAGCCGGGGAATTGTAATTGATGTCGGAGGAACCATTAGAGCTCCAGTATTAGGATCTTAGGAGTCTGTCAGTTTAGTCGCCGAATTCACTGTCCTGACATTTACCTGCGTTACTAGTCTCCAGATCTGAAGTTACTGTCGCAGCGGGCCTACTTGACGAGGTACTCTGACGTGGATCATCTAGATTATCCACGTCGGGGTTTGTACCTGCTCGGTCAATAGCAACCACAGATGCACTAGGTAGCAGCGTAGATACATCTGTGATTTGTGTTCGTCTACGTTTTCGCCTCGAAGTTGTCTGACCATTAGTTAGTCTTATCGATTCTTAGTAACCGTAACACATACCATATCTGCTTGTGGTGAGGAATACTCGAGAAAGTATGAATCTAGCTCTGCATTCATCATGGCCGATATCTTTTGCCCTACGACGTAACATCTTTGGATATTGTCATTCTTTGAATCGTTGATACCTCGAGCTTTTAGAGCGGCCACAGCTTCCACCCGAACCTCTCCAGTCAGAGGAATACGTTCAAGCCTATGAACATGAGCTCGTGTTCGAATCTGTTTGGTCATTGTACCACTCACTTGTACGCCGAGATGTCACCTGGTAAACAGATCATCGAGCCCAATCCACCAAGCTCCGCGGACAGTGAAGCATACTTTCCACCAATCTTCGCCCATCCTTTACTTCGCTTCCCAATCTCTGCATCATCTTTCCTAACTTTGATGCGACTGAAAAACTCGGTCTCAGCTGTCGAGTCTGGACAAATATGGCGAACGTTGAGCCGATTCATTAAGTTGTGAAATGCAATTTGTAGAATTCGGAGGCGTACCGCCTTCACAAGTGCTGACTGGAAGTGAGTATGATCCAAAGCCAGGTAAAGTCGAGAAAGGAAATCCTGTGCGGGAGACATGGAGACCTCAAGTTCTGAGGTCAATATGGACGAAGGATCCCTGTCCCAAAGATCCAATTGAGTGAGGATGATCTTTGGTACATTGATGGGATCCTTCTTCCATTTGGCGACCTTCACACGATCAGAAGGAGGAGGCTTGCACTTCGTTCTCCATTCTGGAGGAATCTGCTCCCATAATCTCAGAACAGTTTCCTCAGCCTTAGAGACGTTAGCATAATACGCGACTATTCGATTTATACGTACATCTTTTTTCACTTCATCTGGACCTTTGGAGAGACTCTTGATGTAGATTTCTACACTCGCGAGCTTTTCGGACAGAGAGCTCTGCGACATAAGGGCGATGGCTAGCAAAGATGGTTTCGGTTCATTCCCCGCTTAAAGATGGAAGGTCGAGGATAAGGGTGTGACGCTAAGCCGCATCTTGCTGAAGTCAAGGGCTGCTCAAAAGTTAAACAACTTCGGGTCTAGCGCATGAGGCTTTCACTCAATGGTTTTTTGCGAGTCTGCAGACAGCCAGGTAAGTCGTCATCAAGTCATTATTTCGTATTCACCTGCAAGGACGGCACATCGGGTGCTGGAAAATTGGAGAATGGCCCAATGGCTGACGTGGGCAGAACTTTGCCGCAAAGTCTGTAATCTGAAGGGTTGTTGTCTTTCAATTTTGGATGGACCTACACCTCGTCTCCGTTCTCAAGTGCAAACAGCTCGGCACGATGTTCACTTGAGTAGGTACAATATTTTGTTAAAAAAAGTTGGACTTGCAAGGTTCCTTGTTCGCGTGACATTATCTTTCCCGCCAGCTTTGTCGTTCTCTTCTATCATGGTCATAGACACCAATCGCCTAGAGATACGACAGCCACATTCGGTGTATGAGGATAGGCTCAGGTCGTGCTCTCACGATATGAAACTTTGTCCAACCATCCCCGCTGCTTGGTAGGTCATCACGAACTTTTGGGCCGTCTACCATGTGGCTTTGCCCTAAAGCTCTATTCCAATAATCCTTGGCGTATTCGTTCGCCTCGGTATGTATATAAGGTGCTCTCTGTACTTGACCTCTCCTACTCTTGCAAACAACACAACACAACACCACACAACACCACACAACACAACACAACACAACACAACACCAATCTACAACAACATCGCCAGACCCAAAAGGTACTTTTCCGGCATCAGACTCAGACTCAAGGTACTGTATTCTACAGTGTCACAACTTGTGCCAGCATGATGGAGTCTGTTAACAAAAATTGCAGTTCCTATCATGTGTCAACCAGTTATCATAGAGTACACATGTGGGTGTGAGGCACACACCTCGCAAGTCAAGAATTGTGCAAAAGTGAATGGGGAGTGTACAACAGATGGTTTCCACAGGGAGAAAGCAAACGGGCCTTGCACAGCCCATACGCCGAAGAAGTAGTTGAGGATCAATATGCAGTTGGTGGAGAGTTGGGTTCGTTGGTGGCAAAACGACAGGATGTTGCCTCTTGACAGTGGTTTTCCCATTGGGTTTTCCCACGTCCACTGTGCAAATGCAGAGAGGTTAAAATTCGAAAAGATTTCTGTACATATCCTCTGAGATGCTCCAAGTGCTTGGGAACAAGCCATTGTTTTGCACGTTGGTTGATATCACATTGTCTTGGCTTGCGCATCTCTTTCTGCCCATAAGTCTTATTATCCCGCCACCTACCTTTCCAGTCACGACAGTGAAACCCTCTAACGAGAGCGACATAGATATAGCAAACAGGAATAAGATATCTATAGTCTATTTTGACGAACGCACAAACCTTGGTTCCCGGAGCTTGACGCCATGCACAGTCTGCACATGACCTTTGAAATGCTCCACGTGTTCGAGGACAAGCCCCTGAGACTTGCACACTGGGTGATAACACTCTATCTTGGCGTGTGGATCTCTTCCTTTGAGATGAATCCGTTCAACGTGATCCATCATCTTCGCAGGGCGGCAAAAAGAGCCCATCCGCTCCTCATAGCTCTTCGATTCGTCGCCAATGCAGATCGGGCACTGGTCCTTAGCAAGCGTAAGAGGGAATGGCTCGAGACCGGCCGGAGGGGACTCCTCCTTGACGATACGTGGCTCCGGTTGGGCAACCCGGAGTCGGTACCTTCGAGGCACTTCCCGGCGGCGGCAGAGGGCGAGCATAAGACCGGCGAAGTGGATCCGGCGCGCAGCGATCTCCTGTGGGGTAATACCAGTGACATGATTGCAGATGAATTCGGCTAGTTGCGCCCGCTCGGGGATCTGATGTTCAACGACCGGTTCGGTATACTCCTCTTCCTGTTGTCCACTATTCTGCCTCTCGATATCTTCTATCGGGCGACGGCGGAAGTAGTCCGCCCGGAACTCCTGAGAGATAATATTTCGCCGCCGAGTCCGGGCAATACCGATCTCTGAAGTAAGACGTCGAACTTCCGCCTCGACCTCCGTTCCCTGGATCCTGTAAGCTCCAGCTTTTAGCTGAGCCCGCTGCTCCTCGAGATCGGCAATACGTGGGTCCGGAGGAAACGCTGCAAGAATATCGTCCGGCACGTGGACGGGCGCACGAGGATCACGCATAAGGCTCATGTGAGTGAGCATACGTAAGATTCCATCTGCAGAGGGTCGCTCGAGGACAGCAGACTGGACGTCGAACAGCACCCTCTCATTGATGTAGGCAGCGTTATACACCGCCGAGTTCGGGTTGTGTCGCATGACCTGATCTCGAACCGCACTCGTGGCTTCATCTAGACGGAAGAAAGGCCCATTAGCTAGTGGTCTATACATGTGATATTGCAGAATACTTACGGTCAACGACGTTGCCCGTGTTACGACGGAAGCAACGGGCGGTCAGGATGGCTAGAAGGCCTATTAAAAGTCCTAGGAGTTTTAAGCGGTCCGCGAATTGAGAGTAGGTGAGAGCGAGCGTTGGAGATGGAAGCACACCGTTAATTGCCCCTCCATCCTGACGGAAGATTGGAGTCTTCAGTATTTCTTGCTTCCAGGTCAATGGCGTACACATAACCGGGCCCGATACCTTCTGCTCAAAGACTCGCTCTACCGTGGTTAGGCTAGGTGCCTCGAAGGCTTTATCTGCGACAGCCAAGGTGACGAGATGGGTAATCGGACAGAGCATGGGGTTGTCTACTTCAGTAAAGAAGAATATCGTGCTGTCATGATTGGTCAGTTCGCTTTCGGGACATATGTTACGAAAGAGTTCGTCAACTCACGGCTTCGGGCGTCTATCGGCTCCCTTGTGGTGGGCCAGCTTGACCTCCATCGCACGCACATCCGGCTCTCCCGCTACAGGGTTCCGCACGACCAGGAGACGGACGTCTTCGTAGCAGAGCGCGTTGAATTTTCTAGGCTCCAATCCAACGTCGCTCATATTAACATCATCATCAGAGGCATCACCAACGTTCTCAGAACTGAAATCGGCCTCTGAGCCAATTCCAGCATCTTCAAGGCCTCCTTCCTTCACTTGTCCAGCGCTGGCATCATCGTCCTCAAGGCCGGGCCACCGCTGCTTCTTGTTCTTCTTCTGCTTCGTTTTTGCGTCGACCAGCTCTGCAGGCCGGCATCCTGTGGCGAAGAGGATAAGCAAGACTAGTGGGTATTGGACACGTTGCCGCTCCGTGGAAAAGGTAGAAGTGTCGCGTGCCCAATAGTAGATAAGCAGGAGTATGAGTTCGTCCACACTAAAGACAGGCTTCTCCACGACCGTGATGTCGAGATCGAAATCTTTTGTCAGGGGACCGTAAATGTACTACACACACGTTAGCACCCTTGTATTACCACGAGGATGAGATAACGGAGCCCTTTACCGCGAGAACCTCTTTTGCATCATTGGTATCCATGTGGCGACCGTTCTCTCGATTGAAGAGCATCTTCAGTCGTAGATAATACTGGTGTACCGTACTCCTCTTCTTCACCCGACCCACCTCGCAAATGTGAGTGCAGAATGCTATCGAGGTCCCCTTGGAACAGTCCCGGATTATCGAGCGCCACGGCGGGTTCTTGGGCAGGTGGGCACAAAACCTAGTGCAACAGTCAGCCCAACTACGTACTTCTGCTCTGATTTCAAATCTCTGCGCTCTTACCTGCTGAACATGTATATAATGTCCTGGAGGTTGTCTTTCGTTTTATCGGAATAGTTGCGCTTGACGGTCGTCTTGTTATGTTGGTCGATCAGTTTCTGGAGACTTTCGGGAGAGCGTGGTTGGATCTTCGATTTAGGACGACGACGTTCAACACGATCGTTGATGCGTGCGATATTCGGCTTCGAGGTTGTGGGATTGACGGTGGCATAGTTCCTGGCGACCATCGTGAAGGGGGAGTCGTTCGGTCTTGCGGTGGGGTTGTCGAGAGCAGAAGGTTGTCGGGCGAGGTGCTGAGTCGAGAGGGGAGAGAAGGGAGAAGGGGGAGAAGGATGAAGAGGGTACATATGTGAGCACGAACGATGGGCGGTGCCATGATGACCACCTAAGGCCCCCCTAAAACGGGGGGTTATGAAGTCAGGAAATCGAGAACTGGGATCAGAGAAACAGAAGGGTTCGATGGACGCTGGACGCTGCGAGGATTAGCCGCCAGGCGCCTTGGGACGTCCCACGTGATGGGGTTGTGGAGGGGTTCGAACCCGCGTAAAACAGCGACCTAAACCGCCGAAAACAGCAGCTCCAACACCACAACCCCGCGTAATTATATAATAATAGGAATTAATATATTAATTGCGTTATCAAGTATTATTAACATAATAATTAACAAATTTGAAATTAAGCAATTGCTAACAATCGTTTATATTAACTTTTTTTTACTTTACAAGTATATCGTTAAGCTTAATATAACAAAGGAAAAATGTTTAATTATTAACATTATATTAATTTGTTAATCATATAAACATCGAAAACTTATAAAGATGTAATAAATTAATAAAACAAGCAATCTTACTAATGCAATAACAAAGGCCAATCTTAATAAGGCTTTGCAAAAGCTTATTGATATCAATAAGTTGAAAGTAAAGATGAAAGGATAAATCTAATAGCCTACTAGCACTGATTTAAATAAATAGCAAAAAAGGTTCTTACGCTTACTTATTTTCTTATATTAAATTTTCTTATATATTTTCTTGCAACATTTATTTACATGTTTTACATTTACATTTTTCATGGGAATAAAAGTTAAAAGATAACAAAAAAAACGATTTTCCATTTAGATTTTTACCTTTTAATTCAAAGCATTAATAAAGTGGCCTTATAATAATATCCCAACAAAAACTTAATCGCTAATTTCATCACAAGAGATTACTTTTATACAAAGATATGAAAAAGATGTCGCTACGAAAAATCAACTTATAAAGCTAATTTAAAATAAGGCCTCAAGCATCATCCTCATAAATGTCATCAGCCTTAAAAGTAGCAATAACAATAGCAACGACAACTTTAGCAGGAATTCTTACTTTAGCCTTTTCTTTATCATTATTTTTCTTCTTAATAGCGTTAATAATTATAAAACGATTAACGCTATTGCACTTCTTAATTTGTTTATCATTATCATTTTTCTTCTTTCGCTTCCTACTAGCTAAAAGCCAAAAAAAGGCTAAAGGGGTTACGGCAACAACAATAGCAATAATAAGCGTAACAATAGAAAAAATCTACTTCAATATCCTTTTCATCTTTTACAAAACTCTTATTTAGCAAAAAATTTTATTTAGCAAAAAGAAATAAAGGGAAACTTACGAAATTGTTAATCTTAAGAATTATGATGCAATGATAAAGGATCTTAATTTCGCTTAAAAAAGCAGCATTAACATCCTTAAGAATTTTCGATTCAATAGCTACGCTAATAAATTTAACATTAATAAAAGTTATAATAATAGCAATAACATCTTCTTAATTACCAGCGAAAATTACATTAACAAAAGCATTATATTTTAATGCAACGAAATCTAAAAGTTATAATAATTATTAATATTAAACCCAAATCAAGAAAATAGCAAATAAGTTACGTGATAAAAAAGAAATTAAAAGTACTTATTAAAACGCAACTTTCTTTCTTATCAACGCAATACAAGCAACGCTTAAACTTAACATTATTAAAGCAATAATTATGATTCATATTAGTTTTAAAGGCGTTCATATATCACATACATAAATAATGATACAAGGCAATAAAAGCTTTGAAAAGAATTAATATAAGCATTATTTGTGTTAGCAAAGATTTTATACTATTAAACCATCGTCTTTAATAAGAAATATTTACTTGTAAAGTGCTTAATTAATTTAATATGAATTACAAAAATCAAATAATTAGCAAAGATTTATCTTTGGCAAAGATTAAGCTTATGCTTATAAGTATGATTATTATTATTATTATTATTAAAAGAAAAATTAAAAATTCTAAAAGAAAAGGCATTATATATACAATTCTTATAACAAGTAAACACAAAATCTTACTTAAATTAAGGGAATTACAAGGTATTTGCTTAATAATATTATCCCTCGCTTAGCATATCTTGCTATTATTATTTGCTATTACGATATCATTTGCTTTTACTACATTACAACACCTTTATACCGCTATCAATAACGCATCAAGTTATTATTCTTCCTCAATTGCACATTATTATAAAAGGAAATCATTGCATAAAAGCTTCAAAATCACTTATTATTTTCTTTTATTATTCAGCATAATCATTTGCTTAAAAGCTGGAAAAGTACCGAAAGGGAATCGAATAACCTGCGGCCGCAATTTCTTTTAGGAAAAGTGTATTATTTCTTTTATATGACTTATTTTATGCTTTATTTATTATTCTTATCTTATACTTTTTTATATTTTCATTTGATTGCTATATGTTAAAATATATTATATTTTCAAAAATACTTTTGCTAATGTTAATTTATAAGACTTATACCAAATGTTTAACGTATTTACGCTAAAAACTGGCTAGTAGCTAAAGGGGTTTTAGAGAAGTTACGACTATAAGTATAAATCCTCTTTCTTCTTGCATTCCTTTAATTAAATAATCTGAATATACTGAATTATTATTGTACTTGTTTTTGCTACTTTTATTATCTTTGTGATATTATATACCGGTACAAATCCACAAGGTTCGTCATAGCTTTTCTTGCATTCTTTAATCTTATAAGAGTCGAATACTAAGCCAATGCATTCCCACAATACGCTTTATTGATTGCAGCATATTCCAGGCAAGCAAGCTCAGACAGTCTCCATTAGATTTCCGAAAGCCGATACCGAGGTGAGCAGTCATCTTCCTTCGGTATGTAATTTGCGATGAACCAGAACCATTTGAATTGAGCCTAAAATTTGTGAGCCTTAATCACTAGCCTTTATTATAATTGCGGAAAATGACTTGCTAGTACATATACAATTTGTATTTCGTTTTTCTTGTTAAGCAAGAAGCTTATTGAAAGTCACTTTACTTGCTAGGTAATAATGGTTTTTATTAAATGCTTTGACTTATTTTTCTTTACTTTGCCTTAGATTTCGATGCTCTTGTGAAAGGATAACGTTCGTTGCTGAATTATTAAAAGATGCTATTAATCGCGCAATTCCAAATTTAGCTATTACCTTCGCAAAATTTCGCTTGTCTTCAGATCGATTCCAAAGCAACCTTTTTAATAATGTAGCGGGGATGCAGGTACAAGCACTCGGGCCGGAATAACTTTTTTCCTTCTTTTTGCCTATAGGTAGATTAGGCGAAGCCCTATATTAAACAAAAAGCGATCGAGTCTTTAAACGGAACAACATGTATAACAATATACACTTCTTCAAGTTTCATTTATATTTATTAATATCCTTGTGTTACACCTATTAGCTCTCACTTAACTTCTTTTATATAACATAAACGACTTATCCCTCTACAATAATAATTTAATATATTTAGATTGTTTAGCTAAAGAAGTGCGAGAAGGCAAAGAATTTATACCCGTAGCTATAACCTCCTTAAAATCCCTTTAATTATTAGCTGGCTTTTGGCGTGAATATATCAAACACTCGATATGAATCCTATGAATTAATATTAGCAAAATTACTTTTGAAAATATAACGTATTTTAACATATAGCAATGAAATGAAAATATAAAAGAGTGTGAGATAAAAATAATAGATTAAGCATAAAACAAATCATATAAAAAAAATAACATATTTCTTTCGAAAAAAATTACAGCTGCAAGCTATCCGATTTCTTTTTAATATCCTTCCAGCTTTTAAGCAAATAATTATACTAAATAACAAAAGAAATAACAAGTGACCTTAAAGCTTTAACGTAATAATTTCCTTTTATAATAATATGCAATTGAGGAAGAATAATAACTTGATATGTTATTAATAGCGATATAAAGGTGTTATGATATGGTAAAAGCAAATGATATTGTAATGGCAAATAATAATAATAAGATATATTAAGCAAGAGATAATATTATCAAGCAAATACCTTGCAACTTTCCCGATTTAGGCAAAATTTTGTATTTGCTTGTTGTAGGAATCGTATATATGATGCCTTTCCTTTTAGAATTTTTGATTTCTCTTTCAGCAACAATAATAACAATCATATTTGTAAGCATAAGCTTGATTTTCGCTAAAGATAAATCTTCGCTAATTGCTTGATTTTTATAATTTATATTAAATTAATTAAGCATTTCACAAGTAAATATTCCTTGTCAAAAACAGTAACTTAATAATATAAAATCTTTGCTAATATAAATAATGCTTACATCAATTCTTTTTGAAGCTTTTATCGCCTTATACCGCCATTTATGCATACAATGCGTAAACGCTTTTAAGATCGATATGAATTACAATTATCGCTTTAATAACATCAAATTCAAACGCTGCTTGTATTGCATTGATAAGAAGGAAAGTTGCGTTTTAATAAGTATTTTCAATTTTTTTTTTGCTACGCAATTTATTCGTTATCTTCCCGATTCGAATCCGATATTAATAATTATTATAACTTTCAGATTTTATTGCACTAAAGTACGATGCTTTTGTTAATGCAATTCTTGCTAATAATTAAGAAAATGTTATCGCCATTGTTACAACTTTTATCAACGTTAAATTTGTTGGCGTAGTTGCTAAATCGAAAACTTTTAAGGATGTTAATGCCGCTCTTTTAAGCGAAATCAAAACCTTTCATTATTGCATTATAATCTTCAAGATTAACAATTCCGTAAGTTCTTTTTTATTTCTTTTTGTTAAATAAAACTTTTTGCTAAACAAAAGTTTTGTAAGAAATAAAGGGGATGTTGAAGTAGATTTTTTTTGCTATTACACTTGTTGCTGCTATTATTGCTGCCGCAACCTTTTCGGCTTTTTCCCAATTTCCAGCTAATGGAAAGCGAAAGAAGAAGAATAATAATGATAGATGAATTAAAAAGCGCAATAGCGTTAGTTATTTTACAGCTATTAACGTTATTAAGAAAAAAGATAATAATGAAAAAGAAGCTAAAATAAGAATTCCTGCTGAAGCTGTTATTGTTATTATTGTTATTGCTTTTAAAGCTAATGATATTTATAAAAACAATGCTTGAGGCTTT
Organism: Cadophora malorum; assembly: GCA_017365405.1. Lineage (NCBI taxonomy): Eukaryota > Fungi > Ascomycota > Leotiomycetes > Helotiales > Ploettnerulaceae > Cadophora > Cadophora malorum. Next base: position 27,390 of record JAFJYH010000218.1, on the reverse strand, counting down.
ATTTTAAATTGGCTTTGTAGGTTAATTTTTCGTGGCGGCATCTTTTTTATACTCCCGTATAAGAGTAGCTCTTTATAATAAAACTAATAGCCAGGTTTTTATTAGAATGTTGTTGTAAGGCCACTTTGTTAATGTTTTGAATTAGAGGGTAAAAATCTAAATAAAAAATCGTTCTCTTCGTCACCTTTTGACTCTTATTTTTATGAAAAATGTAAATATGAAACATGTAAATAAGTGTTGCAAGAAAATATATAAGGAAATCTGATATAGGAAAATAAGCGAGCGTAGGAATTTTCCTTGCTATTCGTTCAAATCGATGCTGGTAAGTTGCTAGATCCATCTTTTCATCTTTATTTTTAATTTATTGATATTAATAAGCTTTTGCAAAGCCTTGTTAAGGTTGGCCTTTATTATTGCGTTAGCAGGATTGCTTATTTTATCAATTTATCACATTTTTATAAATTCTTAATATTTATATGATTAATAAATTAACATAATGTTAATCATTAAACGTTTCTTTTTTGTTATATCAAGCTTGATGATACATTTGTAAAGCAAAAGAGAATTGGTATAAATAATTATTGGTAATTGCTTGATTCCAAATTTGTTAGTTATTATATTAATAATGCTTGATAGCGCAATCAATATATCAACTTTTGCTGCTATAATATACAGCTTCGAAGTAAGCATAGCACAAGTTACTTTCTTACATTTCATTAAACTTGTGTGTATAATATTCCCAATTAAGGTAAACTTCATAACCTCCTCCAATTTAATACTAATAATTAGCACAAACCTAATTTAGGAACTTAAGTCTTTATTATTAGCAAAGGATTTGTTAACAAAAACATAAACCTTAGCTAATTATAAGTTTATAAAGACATACTGAAAACCTCTTTTCAAGTTATTTATTTGCTATTGCAAACGTGCATTTAAAGCTTTAATTTTCTTTGCCGTTAGATCTTGATGTTATACTACTACTAACAAATTAAAAGCAACTTCCGGTTAGCAAATTGTAATTAAATATGCCTTACAAGCGCATTGCTTTATGTAAGCTTGTTTGTAATCTTTATTTATAATATTTATCAATTTAATTTTTGCCTCTTAACCTTTTTGCAACATGTATAAGCTTTTGTTGTTTATAATTATTATGTAATTATTAAATGTAAGCGGGCTAGTGGGGTTTAGGATTTGTATCAATTTTGTTAAAAATCCGGCTTTATCGATTTTCATTTGTTTTCTTGTTAAGAACTTAGCATTTCCAAAAATCAAAATATTATTTATTTGCATTTCAATAATTCCAAGCGTATAATTACCTTTTGTTATAACAAGTAAATATAAATTATATATAAAGATCTTTATTTGTAAATTCTTCATGTGATGCTTATGATACGTATTAAACTAATAATTTCTTAATTCTAGTATGCTGTATAACAAAAGCATTATCATAAATATTATTCTTTTAAGAAATTTCTTTGCAATCTCTTTTAATAATTATATAAAAACTTGCTAAATTAATTTCGTATGCGCTTAAATGTAAGCTTGCGTGATATCTTTAATTATTATATTTAGCTCGGGTAAATGTTGGAAGCGTTGCAAATGTCTTACCGCTATAGCCATGTAAATAATAAGCCTTTAACTGATTTGCTGGATTATCAATAATTAAATTAATATTTTCTTTTTACCCTTATTATTAAAAGCTTGAATAACAAGTTTAGATTTCTTATATGGCTTTGTTGTCTCCTTTCCCTTAACCTTATTTATCATGCGAGACTTAAAAATGCGTTATCTCTTAAGCTTAAAATCGCTTTAATAAATTAAGACAAAAACGCCTTTTGCTATTAAAGTTTTGTACTTTGTTTTTCAAGACATTTGAAATAGCTTGCCTTACATTGTAATCTTACTTTCAACGCAAAGCTTAATCGATAGGTTTTGATTTCTTGTTTCCTTCTTTATTAAAAATGCTTTAGCATCGTAATTATTATTAATTGTTAGTAAGTCCGCGATTTGTTTAATTCTTAGGATTTTTACTACAAGCCGGCGGGATTTTGGGATCAAATCAAATTTATCATTCCTTTGAAGCTCCTTATTTAAAACAATTATTAGTGTTAATAAGAAATCCTTTAACAACTTTTCTTTTTCTTATTCAACGCTAAAGTTGTTTGTTTTAAATGGTTGCATAAATGTAGATCTAAACGTGCGTATCAAGTTATTATTTATTAAGGCTTTAACTGTCTTGCTCTTAATGCCGAGGAATTTATAAGATTCTTTTTATCTCTTCTTTTTCCTATACACAAGTATCGGATCATTCAAGAAGAGATCGTAAACATATGTAATACTGAGGCCATTTCGGATGCGTAGCGCTTTATTAATCTTCTTAATTGCTTAAATTTTGCGTATTTCCTTCATCGCTTTCTTAATTGTAATAGCCTTTTATTTGATTATAAGATTAGAAAGGTTTAATTCCGTTATTTTAAGGTATGCCCCAAATACAAGCAATGTTAGAATTAATCTATTCGATTTAATTGTATTGTTAATAGCTTTTATAGCTATTTGTAGTTAATTTGCATTAAATAATTCCGATTGCTTTACTGTAATAATCTCATAAGCATAACGCAAAGGATAATAACATCTTTTTACTTTATTAATGAAGTGATATGCTTTGATTGGGATAAGTTTGGGGGTGTTGTTAATAAATCTTAATGATGTACGAAATTCCTTAAAGTTAAAGTTAGTTTCGTAATTGTAGATAATAAAATCTAATAAGTTAAGATATATATTAATCTAAGCTAATTTAAATGCATTAAATACCGCTTTTGCTATAGCTAAGCCGACGCTTTTTCGAATGAGTTGCGTCGTTTTAAATCCTATTGCCTTATTTATCATATGAAGTACCTCACGTTTCCCAAGTTGAACGATATTAATTAATAATATATGATTAAAATTGATATCGTTTTGAAGTTTGAAGCGAAACTTGTGTGGAGCATTTGCGTGCTTTTGGCAATGCTTACATATTTCTTTAATCTTTAGCATGATATTAGAATTAAGTTTATGGCCTGCTTGCTTAAGCAAATAATGGAGCTGTTATACCGACGGATAATTAAACTTACGATAAAGCCTTTAGATTTCCGTTTTCGTAAAATAACATATATTAACCGTTTTCGTAGAAGTGTCCAATAATTAGCTATGCTAATTTAATAATAATTACAAATAACCTTTCTTTCAAATGATCAGATACTTTCTTTTCCCTTAAATCAAAACATTTTATAAGTTATTATAATATGCATTTATCTTATCAAGTTGCTATAAACACACCAAAAACAATATATCCGTATCAACAATTTGGAATTTCATTTTTCTAATAAAAGTGTCGATAATAGCGACTCTTAAAGATTTCCTTATACTAACCTTGAATGTTATCTGGCTTTAGCTTGCTTAACTTTTATCGAATTTTATATGCCGAAGACGTTATAATGCCTGCAATTAATTAATATTTCCTGTATTCTTATTTGATGTGCTGATATTAATTAAAAAACTTTAAAAGAAATGATCTGTTTATTAAATTATATAAGTGTCGTTTTGTTAAGGTTTCTTTATTATGCTTTTTAAAATATATATCGCCTTTTGTATTTCTAATTAATTTTTAACATCTTGTGCGTTATATTTTATTGCATTTGCTATAAATATAACTATAAAGTGAGATGTGATATCATTATGTTTATCGCTTGAATTTGAATTAGCATTGTTACATTTTGATGATGCGCTTGAATTAAAAAAATCCGCATTATTCCGATCTTTAATTTTGTTTCAAATACCTTCCGAATTTTGCTTGATTTGGTTCGTATATATCAGATATATTTTAAATGTTTTATTTGTTAATTTGATACCTTCGGCTTTGCGTATAACAAAGTATTATGCTTTAAACTTTGCCTTTTTTTTTTTTAGTATAACAAGAATTGTAGCAATCTAGCGCTTAACAAATAATACACCCTATGTAGCCTGGCTTTAGCTTAAATTTGTTCTCACATTTATTACCTTAGGAAAATTTTATCTTATGATTTGAGTACATTATCTCGCCTTTTGCGGTATAAGCTTGAGGGCATTTTTAATAAGATTCGGCATAATTGTCCTATCGGGATTTTGTCTTAAACGATGTCTTTATTTCCGCTGCAGCTTAGAAATTATTTATCAATGTAGCAAAAATAAGAAGTGATTTAAATAAAGCTTAAGTGAATAGCTTATTACTTAACACTCCTTATATAAGCTTGTTATAAAGAGTTTTATTATTATTTATATTCTTATTCGCTAGGCTTAATTGAAGGCTTTACAATTCCTTCCAAAAATTATCCAATTGTTAGATAAGCGTTTTTCTTTTTTATGCTAACTTATTTTGAAATTGTTTAAGCGTGATCTTAAATTATTAGCTTAGGTATTGCCTTGCACATTTCTTTGTTTTGAAATTAGTTCAAGTAGCATCAACAAGTTAAGTGAATATAAAAGTTTTATCTTGCAAATAATTGTAATAATACTTTTACGCATTACTTTATAGCATAAAAGAAAAAGCTTTATGCTAAATTAATATATTAACAACTAATTTCTAACACAAGTTTATAAAGATACGCAACTTTGCGTTTAAATAATCCTTGCTACCGCTATATTAAAGCTTCTTTAAATACATCTTTGATAGCACTTTTAAAGTTTTCGCTTGTTTTAACAAAAGTTAATTTATTATATCTTATGCTAGCTGATTTAGCTCCGCATATGCTCCAGCTTCCTTTTGATATAATAATAAATAAACATTATTATCACATGAGTAAGCATTTCATATTAGCATTGATTTCGGTAATTGTTTCTTATTTGGTTTTTATTAAGGAAAACAATTTAAGGGTTCTTTGCTAAAAATGAATAAAAATTCCCTTTTTATCTTAACAAATGAAGTTGCATTATACAAGTTTCCAGCAGGATTTCCGTTTTTGTTATAATAAAACTTAAGCAAATTTAAGCGTTCAAGCACGTTATCCTTTTTTTTATTTTTTGTTATTGGAGGTGATTAAGGCCATGCGTCTTTAATCCTTGCGTTAATTTCCTTAATTAAAAAAGTTATAATGTTATCTTAAGTAATTTAAATCGTTTGAGGTGTAGGACTTTGAAGTGCTTATATAAGAGATGGGCCGCAACCTATCCGCTTTAGCTTTAGTAATAAGCCGAATTTGCTAGCCTATTCCTTTTTGTTTTTATTAGGCTAATTGTTATGTTTAGCTTTAGTTGTTATTACTAATAAGATTGTTGCATTTCTTTTCTCACGTTTAATGTAAATGCTACGTTATTTAAAATCGTTTCGCAACTTTGCCCTCTCTTGTCATTTAATGCGATTGAAATCCGTAGCTATTTAATTTTCAAAAAACTTTTTAAAATCTTAAAACACATACTCAAAATCAAGATACTTGTTATAAGCATATTCCTAAAATTCCCTTGAATAATAAGTAGCCTTTGCTTCGGATGTCTTTTTTAAAGGAATTGTTTTTTGCTGATCCCTTTCAACATTAGGTGGTGTTGGTATACTCTTTGAAAGCGATTTTATAGATTTCGTTGTAAATCTTGTTATTGTGCTGATAATAATTCTGATGATTTACGAAGAATTTGCGGGAATGTTATTTTAATAGTAGTTGTAAAGTAATTATTGTATTGATTCTTATATAATAGCTATCAAATGGTGGCTGCTATGTTGTTATTTGTTATTTACATGTACTTTTTAATATAAAATTATAGTTTTTGTTAAGGTGCTAAGTTTTTTTAACCAAATTCAGCGAAGAATTAGTATTAAAAAGAGGCCACGTTAAATATCTCACGTAAATGTGAAAGCCTTAATGTTAAACTTTCGAGTTAACTTTTTTAGTAGATTACCTAGCTATTTGTAATACAAGTTGACTACTAATCAATGTAAGTTTGCATCGGTATGTAATATCACAAAGACAGTAAAAGTAGCAAAAACAAGTGCAATAGTGGTTCAATATATTTAGGTTTTTTTTTTTTAGCTAAGGAAGTGTAAGAAGGCAAAGGATTTATACCTGTAGCTGTAACCCCCCTAAAACCCCTCCGGCTACCGGCCGGCTCCTGGCGTGGATACATTAAACACTCGATATGGGTCCTATGGACCAACATATATAATGCTAAGGCCGTTTTAAGTGCGTAACGCTTTATTAACTTTTTTAATTGCTTGGATTTTGCGTATCTCCTTTATTGCTTTCTTAATTATGGCAACCTTTTATTTAATTGTGGGATTAAGAGAATTTAATTTCGTTATCTTAAGGTATGCCTTAAATATAAGTAACATTAAAATCAATTTATTTAATTCAATTATATCGTTAATAGCTTTTATAGCTATTTGCAGCTAATTTGCGTTAAATAATTTCGATTGCTTTGCTATAATAATCTTATAAGCATGGCATAAAAGATGATGATACCTTTTTACTTTACTAATAAAGTGGTATGCTTTAATTAGGATAAGTTTAGAGATGTTATTAATAAATCTTAATAATGTATGAAATTTTTTAGAATTAAAGTTAGTCTTGTAGTTGTAAATAATAAAATCTGGTGGGCTAAGATATATGTTAATTTAAATTGACTTGAACGCGTTGAATACTGCTTTTGCTATAGCTAAGCCGGCGCTTTTTTAAATGAGTTGCGTTGCCTCAAATCTTGTTACCTTATTTATCATATGAAGTATCTTATATTCTTTAAGTTAAATAATATTAATTAATAATATATGATTGAAATTAATATTGTCTTGAAATTTGAAGTGAAATTTATATAAAGCATTTGCATGTTTTTAGCAATGCTTATATATTTTTCTAATCTTTAGCATAATATTAGAATTAAGTTTATAACTTGCTTGCTTAAGTAAATGATGAAGCTATTGCATTAATAAGTAATTGAATTTATAATAAAGCTTTCGGATTTTTATTTCCGTAAGGTGGCATATATTAATCGTTTTTGTAGAAGTGTTTAATAATTGGTTATATTAATTTAGTAATAATTATAGATGGCCTTTTTTTGAATGATTAAATACCTTTTTTTTTAAATTAAGATATTTTGTAAGTTATTGTAATGTGCATTTATTTTATCAAGTTATTATAAGCATATTAAAAACGGTATATTTGCATTAATAATTTGGAATTTTATTTTTTTAATAGGAATGTTAATAATAGCAACTTTTAAAGATTTCCTTATACTAGCCCCGAATGTTATCTGGCTTTAGCTTGCTTGATTTTTATCGAATTTTATATGCTAAAGACATTGTAATGCCTGCAATTGATTAATACCTTTTGTATTTTTATTTAATGCGTTAGTATTAATTAAAAAACCTTGAAAAAAGCAATTTGTTTATTAAATCATATAAGCGTCATTTTATTAAGATTTTTTTATTATGCTTTTTAAAATATGTATTACCTTTTTTATTTTTAATTAATTTTTGACATCTTATGCGTTATATTTTATTGCACTCGTTAAAAATATAGCTATGAAATGGGATATGGCATCATTATGTTTGTTGCTTAAGTTTAAATTAGCATTGTTATATTTTGATAATGCGCCTAAGTTAAAAGAATCTGCATTATTCCGATCTTTAGTTTTATCTCAAATACTTTTCAAATTTTGCTTAACTTAATTTGCATACGCTAAATATGCTTTAAATGTTGTATTTATTAGTTTGATATCTTTGACTTTACATGTAATAAAGTATTATGCTTTAAACTTTGCTTTTTCTTTTTTAATATGATAAAAATTATAGCAATCTAACGCTTGGCAAATGATACACCTTATGTAGCTTAGCTTTGGCTTGAATTTATCTTTATGTTTATTACTTTGGGAAAACTTTATTTTACGATTTAAGTATATTGCCTTGCTTTTCGCGGCATAAGCTTAAAGGCATTTCTAATAAGATTCGGCATAGTTATCTTATTAAGATCTTATTCTAAACGATGTTTTTATTTCTGTTGCGATTTGGAAATCATTTATTAATGCAGCAAAAGTAAAAGATGATTTAAACAAAGCTTAAGCAAATAGCTTGTTATTTGATATTTCTTATATAAGCTTGTTACGGAGAGTTTTGTTATTATTTATATTCTCATTTGCTAGGCTTAATTAGAGGCTTTGCAATTTTTTTCTAAAATTATTTAATTGTTGGATAAGCGTTTTTCCTTTTTATGCCGGCTTGTTTTTATGGGTTTGCATCGGTATGTGATATCACAAAGATAATAAAAGTAGCAAAAACAAGTATAATAATGATTCAGTATATTTAAATTATCTAGCTAAGGAAGTGCAAAAAGGAAGAGAATTTATACCCGTAGTTGTAACCCCCTTAAAACCCTTTCAGCTATTAGCTAGCTTTTGGCGTGAATACGTCAAACACTTGATATAGATCTTGTGAATCAACATTAGTAAAAGTACTTTTAGAAATACAACGTATTTTAATATGTAACAATTAAATGAAAATATAAAAGAGTATAAGATAAAAATAACAAATAAAGCATAAAATAAGTCATATAAAAGAAATAACATACTTCTTTTAAAAGAAATTGCGGCCATAAGCTATTTGATTCCCTTTCGGTACCTCTTTAGCTCTTAAGCGAATGATTATGCTAAATAACAAAAGAAAATAACAAATGACTTTGAAGCTTTTATGTAATGATTTTCTTTTGTAATAACATGCAATTAAAAAAAATAATAATTTGATACGTTATTGATAGCGGTGTAAAGGTGTTATAATATAGTAAAAGCAAATGATATTGCAATAGCAAATAATAATAGCAAGATATATTAAGCAAAGAATAATATTATTAGGCAAACATCTCGCAACTTCTTTAATTTAGGCAGGATTCCATATTTACTTGCTGTAGGAATCGTATATATAACGCTTTCTCTTTTAGAATTTTTGATTTCTTCTTTAGTAATAATAATAATAATAATTATACTTGTAAGCATAGGCTTAATCTTTACTAAAGATAAATCTTCGCTAATTGCTTGATTTTTATAATTTATATTAAATTAATTAAGCATTTTATAAGTAAATATCTTTTGTTAAAGACAATGGCTTAATGATATAAAATCTTTGCCAATATAAATAATACTTGCATCAATCTTTTTCGAAGCTTTTGTTGCTTTATACCGCTATCTATGCATGCGATGCGTAAACGTTTTTAAGATTAATATAAATTATGATTATTGCTTTGATAATGTTAAGTTCAAGCGTTGCTTGTATTACGTTAATAAAAAAGAAAGTTGCATTTTAGTAAATACCTCTAATTTCTTTTTTGCCATGCAATTTATTTGCTACCTTTTTGATTTAAGTTTAATGCTAATAATTGCTGTAGCTTTTAAATTTCGTTGCATTAAAGTATAATGCTTTCGTTAATGCAATTCTTGCTAGCAGCTAAAAAGATGTTATTGCTATTATTACGACTCTTATTAATATCAAGTTTGTTAGCGTAGTTGCTAAATCGAAAATCCTCAAGGATGTTAATGCCATTTTCTTAAGCGAAATCAAAATCTTTTATTATTATATTATAATTCTTGAAACTAATAATTCCATAAGTTCCCCTTTATTTTTTTTTGCTAAATAAAACTTTTTGCTAAACGAAAGTTTTATAAAAAATAAAGGGAATGTTAAAGCAAATTCTTTCTATTATTACGCTTGCCACCGCTATTGCTATCGTTACAACCCCTTCAACCCCCCTTCGGCTCCCGGCTAATGAGAAGCAAAAGAAAAAAAATAATGGTAATAAACGAATCAAAAAGCGCAATAGCGCTAATCGTTTTACAGCTATTAACACTATTAAAAAGAAAGATAATAATGAGAAAAAAGCTGAAGCAAAAACCCCCGCCGAAGCTATCGCTATTATCGCCGCCGCTACCTTTGAGGTCGGTGATATTTATGGGGACGATGCTTAAGACTTTATTTCGAATTAGTTTCGTAAGTTGATTCTTTATAGCAGCATCTTCTTCATACCTCCGTATAGGAATAATCCCTTATAATGAAATCAACGGCTAAGTCCTTATTAAGGTATTATTATAAGGCTACCTTATTAATACTTTGAATTAGAAAATAAAAATCTAAATGGAAAATTATTCTTTTCATTACCTTTTAACTTTTACTCCCATAAAAAATGTAAATGTGAAACATATAAATAAATATTATAAGAAAATACACAAAAAGATCTAATATAAAAAAATAAGCAAGCGTAAGAACTTCCCTCGCTATTCATTCAAATCAGCGCTAATAAATTATTAAATCCATCTTTCCATCTTTACTTTCAACTTATTAATATCAATAAGCTTTTACAAAGCTTTGTTAAAGTTGGCCTTCATTATTACGTTAGCAAAATTGCTTGCTCTATCAATTCATCGCATCTTTGTAAATTCTCGACATTTATATAATTAACGAATTAATATAATGTTAATTATTAAACGTTTCTTTTTTGTTATATCAAGCTTAATAATACATTTGTAAAGCAAAAAAGAGTTGATATAAACAATTATTAACAATTACTTGATTTCAAATTTGTTAATTATTATGTTAATAATACTTGATAACGCAATTAACATATCAACTTTTATTATTATAACATATAGCTTTGAAGCAAGTATAACACAAGTTATTCTCTTGCATTTTGTTAAACTTATATATATGATATTCTTAATTAAGGTAAATTTCACAACCCCCTTCGATTTGATATTGATAATTAGCACGAATCCGATTTGGGAGTTTAGGTCTTTATTATTGGCAAAGGATCCGTTAATAAAAACATAAATTTTAGCTAATTGCAAGTTTACAAGAACGTATTGGAAATCTCTTTTTAAGTTATTTATTTGTTATTACAAATGTGTATTTAAAGCCTTGATTTCTTTTATTGTTAGATTTTGATGTTGTATTGTTATTAATAAATTAAAAGCAACTTTCGGTTAGCAAATTATAATTAAGTATACCTTGCAAGCGCGTTGCTTTATGTAAGCTTGCTTGTAATCTTTACTTATAATATTTATTAACTTAATTTTTGCTTCTTGACTTTTTTGCGACATGTATAAGCTTTTATTATTTATAATTATTATGCAATCGTTAAATGTAAGCAAATTGGTGGGATTTAAGATTTGTGCCAATTTTGTTAAAAATCCGGCTTTATCGATCTTCGTTTATTCTCTCATTAAGAACTTAGCATTTTCAAGAATCAAAGTATTATTTGTTTGCATTTTAATAATTTCAAGCGCATGATTATCTTTTGACGTAATAAGTAAGCATGAATTGTATGTGAAGATTTTCATTTGTAAGTTTTTTATGTGATGCTTGTAATACGTATTAAATTAATGATTTTTTAATTTTAGTATGCCATATAATAAAAGCATTACTATAAACATTGTTTCTTTAAGAAATTCCTTTGCAATTTCTTTTAGTAGCTATGCGAAAACTTGCTAAATCAATTTCATATACGCTTAAACGTAAGCTTATGTAATATCTTTAATTATTATATCTGGCTTGGGTAGGTATTGGAGGCGTTATAGGTATTTTATTGCTACGGCTATATAGATGATAAGCTTTTAACTGATTCGTTGGATTGTTAGTGATTAAGTTAATATCTTTTTCTTACCTTTATTGTTAAAGGCTTGAATAACAAATTTAGATTTCTCATATGGCTTTGTTGTCTTCTTTCCTTTGATCTTATTTATTATGCAAAACTTGAAAATACGTTATTCCTTAAGCTTAAGGTCGCTTCGATGAATTGGGATAAAAACGCCTTTTGCTATTAAAGTTTCGTATTTTATTTTTCAAAATATTTGAAATGGCTTATCTTGCGTTATAATCTTGCTTTTAGCGCGAAGCTTAATTGATAAATCTTAATCTCTTATTTTCTTTTTTATTAAAAACGCTTTAGCATTGTAATTATTATTAATTGTTAGCAAGTTTGCGATATATTTGATTGTTAGAAGTTTTATTACGAGTTGGCAAGGTTTTAAGGCCAAGCTAAATTCGTTATTCATTTGCTATTTCACATCAAGTATTAATGGAAAATCTTTTGACAATTTTTCTTTTTATTGTTTAACGCTTGAATTATTTGTTTTTTATAAGCGTATTAAAGTCAATTTGAATATGCGTATCACGTTTTTTTTAGTTAAAACTTTAATTATTTTACTTTCAATGCTTAGGAATTTGTAAAGCTCTCTTTATCTCTTCTTCTTCTTATATACAAATATAAGATTATTTAGAGAAAGATTATAAACGTGTGTAGTGCCGGGATTGTTTCGGGTACGCAGCGCATTATTGACTTTCTTAAATGCTTGGATTTTGCGTAATTCTTTTATAGCTTTTTTAATTATTGTAGCCCTTTATTTGACTATTAGATTTGGGGAATTTAATTTCGTCATCTTAAGGTATGCTTTAAATATTAGTAACATTGGGATTAGCTTATTTGATTTAATTATATTATTGATAACTTTTATAACCATTTGCAATTAGTTTGCGTTAGATAGTTTTAAGTGCTTTTTTATAACGATTTCATAAGTACGGCGTAATAGACAATGATACCTTTCCACCTTATTAATTAAATAATGTGCTTTTACCGGAACAAGTTTAGGAATATTTCTTATAAATCTAAGTGATATTTAAAACTCTTTAGAATTGAAATTTATTTTATAATTATATATAATGAAATTTGGTAGGCTAAGATATGTATCAATTCAAGCTAACTTGAATGCGTTAAATATAACTTTAGCTGTAATCAAGCTGGCGCCTTTTTAAATAAGTTGTATTGCCTTAAATCCTATTGCTTCATTTATTATATGAAGCACTTTACATTTTCTAAATTGAATAATATTAATTAAGAGCGTATAATTAAAGTCAACATTGTTTTAAAATTTAAAGCGAAACTTTTATGAAGCGTTTGCATATCTTTAGCAATGCTTACATATTTCTTTAATCTTTAGTATAATCTTGGAATTAAGATTGTGACTTGCTTGTTTAAGCAAATGGTATAATTGTTGTACTAATGGATAGCTGAATTTATAATAAAGCCTTTGAATTTCCGTTTTCATTAGGTAGCATATATTAATTATTCCTATAGAAGTGTTTAATAATTGGTTATGTTGATTTAATAATAATTACGGATGACCTTTTTTTTGAATGATTAAATGCTTTCTTTTCCTTTAAATCAAAACATTTCATAAGTTATTATAATGTGCATTTATCTTATCGAGTTGCTGTAAGCATATTAAAAATAGTATATTCATATCAACAATTTAGAATTCTATTTTTTCGACAAAAGTGTTAATAATGGCGACTTTTAAAAATTCCTTTATATTAGCTTTAAATGTTATTTGGCTTTAACCCGCTTAACTTTTATTAAATTTTATATGTTAAAGATATTGTAATGCTTGCAATTGATTGATATTTTTTGTATTTTTATTTAATGCGTTGATATTAATTAAGAAATTTTGAAAAAAGCGATTTGTTTATTGGATTGTATAAGCGTTGTTTTATTGAGGTTTTTTTATTATGCTTTTTAAAATATATATCGCTTTTTGTATTTCTAATTAATCTTTGATATCTTGTACATCATATTTTATTGCATTTGCTATAAATACAATTATAAAGTGAGACATAATATTACTATGTTCGTTGCTTAAGCTTGAATTAGCATTGTTATGTTTTAATAATGCACTTGAGTTAAAAGAATCCGCATTATTTTGATCTTTAATTTTATTTTAAATACTTTCCGAATTTTGCTTAACTTAATTCGTATACGCCAGATATGCTTTAAACGTTTTGTTTATTAATTTAATATCTTCAACCTTACATGCAATAAAATATTATACTTTAAATTCTGCTTTCTCTTTTTTAGTATAATAAGAATTATAGCAATTTAGCGCTTGGCAAATGATATATCTTATATAGCTTAGCTTTAGCTTAAATTTGTCCCTATGTTTATTATCTTAAGAGAATTTCATTTTACGATTCAAGTATATTGCCTTGTCTTTCGCGATATAAGCTTAAAGGCGTTTTTGATGGGATTTGGCATAGTTGTCTTGTTGGGATCTTATCTTAAATAATATCTTTACCCTCGCTGCAACTTGAAGATTGTTTATCAATGTAATAAAAGTAAGAAGTGATTTAAATAAAGCTTAAGCAAATAGCTTATTACTTAACACTTTTTATATAAGTTTATTATAGAAAGTCTTATTATTATTTATACTTTTGTTTGCTAGGCTTAATTAAAGGCTTTGCAATTTTTTCCCAAAATTATCTAATTATTAAATAAGCGTTTTTCTTTTTTATGCTAGCTTATCTTAAAATTATTTAAGCGTAATCTTGAATTATTGGCTTAAGTATTGCCTTACACGTTTTTTCATTTCGAAATTAGCTTGAATAGCATTAACAAATTAAGTAAATGTAAAAGTTTTATCTTGCAAGTAATTGTAATAATACTTTTGCGCATTACTTTATAATATGAAAAGAAAAACTTTATATCAAATTAACGTATCAATAACTAATTTTTAACATAAAATTATAAAAATACGCAACTTTGCATTCAAGTAATTCTTGCTACCGCTATATTAAAGCTCCTTTAAATACATCTTTAACAGCATTCCTAAAGTCTTCACTTGTTTTAACAAAAGCTGATTTATTATATCTTATGCTAGCTGATTCGGCTTCGCATATACCTTAACTCTCCTCTAATATAATAATAAATAAACATTATCATCACGGAAATGAGCATTCCATATTAATATCGATTCCGGTAATTATTTCTCATTTGATTTTTATTGAAGAAAACGATTTAAAAGTTCTTTGCTAAAGATAAACAAGAATTTCCTCTTTATCTTAACAAATAAAATCGCATCATATAAGTTTCCAGCAAGATTTCCATTCCTATTATAATAAAACTTAAGCAAGTCTAAGCATCCAAGTACGTTATCCCTTCTCCTATTTTCTATTATCAAAGATAGTTAAAGTTATGCGTTTTTAATCTTCGTATTAATTTTCTTAATTAAAAAAATTATAATGTTATTTTAAGTAATTTAAATCGTTCAAGATATAGAACTTTAAGGTGCTTATGAAAAAGATAAGTTATAACTTATTTACTTCAACTTTAATAGTAAGCCAAGTTTGCTAGCTTATTCCTTTTTGTCCTCACTAAGCCAATTGTTATATTTAGCTTTAATCATCATTACTAGCAAAATTATTACATTCCTTTCCTCATGTTCAATATAAATGCTATGTTATTTAAGATTATCTTATAACTTTGCCTTTTCTTATTGCTTAATGCGATTAAAATCCGTAATTATCTAGTCTTCAAAAAACTTCTTGAAATCTTAAAACATATACTCAAGATTAAGGTGCTTATCGCAAGTATACTCCTAAAACTTCCTTAAATAGCAAGTGGCCTTTATTTCAGATGTCTTCTTTAAAGGAATCGTTTTTTATTAATTCCACTTAACATTAGATAATATTAGTACGCTTTTTGGAAGCGATTCCGTAAATTCTGTCATAAATCTTGCTATCGTGTTAATAATAATTCTGATAATTTATAAAGGACTTGCAAAAATGTTATTTTAATAATAATTGTAAAGTAATTATTACGTTAATTCTTGTATAGCAATTGTTAAATGGTAGCTACTGTATTATTATTTGTTATTTACACGTACCCCCTAATACGGAATTATAACTTTTATTAAAGTGCCAAATTCTTTTAACTAAATTCAACGAAAAATTAATATCAAAAAGAAGCCACGTTAAATATCTCATATAAATATAAGAGCTTTAACGTTAAACTTTCAAGTTAACTTTCTTAATAAATTATCTAATTATTTATAATACAAGTTAATTACTAATCAATATAAATTTGCATCGATATATAATATTATAAAGATAATAAAAGTAGCAAAAATAAGTACAATAATAATTCAGTATATTTAGATTATCTAACTAAAGGAATGCGAAAAGGAAGAAGATTTATACTCGTAATTGTAATCCCCTTGAAACTTCTCCAGCTACTAGCCAGCTTTTGGCGTGAATACGTCAAACACTTGGTATGGGTCCTGTGGACTAACAGTTTTGAAATTATTTAAGCGTGATCTTGAATTATTAGCTTAAGTATTACCTTGCACGTTCTTCCATTTTGAAATTAGCTTAAGTAGCGTTAATAAGTTGAGTGAACGTAAAAGTCTTATCTTGCAAGTAATTATAATAATACTTTTACGCATCGCTTTATAATATAAAAAGAAAAGCTTTATATTAAATTAATGTATTAATAATTGATCTTTGATATAAGTTTATAAAGATACGTAACTTTACGTTTAAGTGATCTTTATTACCGCTGTATTAAAGCTTTTTTAAATACATTTTTAATAGCATTTTTAAAGTTTTTGCTTGTTTTAACAAGAGCTAATTTATTATGTTTCATGCTAGCCAACTTAACTCCGCATATGCTCTAGCTTTTTTCTAATATAATAATAAATAGATATTATTATCACGTAAGTGAGCATTTCATATTAGCATCAATTCTAATAATTGTTTCTTATTCGATTTCCACTAGGGAAAACAATTCAAAGGTTTTTTGCTAAAGGTGAATAAGAATTCTCTTTTTATTTTAATAAGTAAAATCGTATCATACAAGTTTCTAGCAAGAATTTTGTTTCTATTATGATAAAACTTAAGCGAATTTAAGCATTTAAGTACATTGTCTCTTCTTTTATTTTTTATTATTAAAGGTAGCTAAGGCTATGCGTTTTTAATCTTCGCGTTAATTTCCTTAATTAAAAGGGTTATAATATTGTCCCAAGTAATTTAAATCATTTAAGATATAAGACTTTGAGGTGCTTATGTAAGAGATAAGCTACGACTTATTTGTTTTAGCTTTGGTAATAAGTTAAGTTTGCTAACTTATTCCTTTTTATTCTTATTAAGCTAGTTGTTATGTTTAGCTTTAGTTATTATTATTAACAAGATTATTACATTCTTTTCTTTATATTTAATGTAAACGCCATGTTGTTTGAAATTATCTTATAGCTTTGCTTTCTTTTATTATTTAATATAATTAAAATTTGTAATTGTTTAATCTTTAAAGAACTTCTTAAAATCTTGAAATACGTATTTAAAATCAAGATGCTTGTCGCAAGTATACTTTCAAAATTTCCTTAAATAGCAAGTAGCTTTTGCTTTAGATGTTTTCTTTAAAAGAATCGTTTTTTACTAATTCTCTTTAATATTGAATAATATTGGTATACTTTTTGGAAGCGATTCTATAGATTTCATTGTAAGTTTTGCTATCGTATTGATAATGATTTTGATAGTTTACGGAAAACTTGCGAGAATGTTATTTTAATGATAATTGTAAAGTGATTATTATATTAATTTTTATATAGCAGCTATCAAATGATAGCTGTTATGTTATTATTTATTATTTACACGTATCCTTTGATATGGAATTATAATTCTTATTAAGATGTTAGATTTTTTTAATCAAATTTAGCAAAGAATTAATATTAAAAAAAGATCATATTAAATATTTTATATAAATATAAAAGCTTTAATATTAAACTTTTAAGTTAACTTTTTTAATAAATTATTTAGCTATTTATAATATAAATTAATTACTAATTAATATAAATTTGCACTAATATATAATATTACAAAAACAATAAAAGTAGCAAAAACAAGTACAATAATAATTCAATATATTCAAGTTATTTAGCTAAAGAAGTGCGAAAAGGCAAAGGATTTATACTCGTAGCTGTAATCCCCCTAAAACCCTTCTAGCTATTGGCCAGCTCCTGGCGTGAATACATCAAACACTCGATATGGGTCCTGTGAACCAACAAAAACTATCCCAAATCTTCAAAAGAAATTCAGAAAAGACAAACCTCAATTCTCTCCGCTACCTAGTCCATCACAATAGTCAAATGCAAAGATATCAAGCTTCGATGTTACTTTTATGCCAAAACGATCAGATAGCCATAATGATCCTCCCATTCTTGGACTTCCTGGCATTGATTTTCGCATCTCATCAGAAATGACGGTCGGTACCAATTCCGCAATCTCAGTTTCTATAAGAATTTCGGACTATAGCATGAAATAAATGCAACGACTTCAAAGCCTTGTCGCCCCGCAAACGGCGCTCAAGGAAATAGGATATGTCTTGCAACCTCTATCTAAATATGCGATATAAAGAAAGAAGAGATGCGAAAGGTGTGGAAAAAGTGAGTCTGCTAGACTGACAGTCGTGGATGGCTAATGAAACCCGGTTCTATAATGATGCTGAAAGGGAAAGTAAATGGTAAAGGCAAAGGCAAAGAAAGAGGAAGCAAACAATCGCTCCTGGGTGGTGAAGGAGATAAGGCAGTGGATGATCGAAAAATCAAAAAGAATAAGGATGAAAGCCCTTTTATGGAAGATAGCCTATCAGTGGAAGAGCATGGAGTTTCAAAAAAGGACGTTTACAGCTTGGCATTGACACCAACTCCGATTCTCAAGCCTGTAATCCGTTGCAGGTTCCACGATGGTGTTGTCACATATAAGGAATTTACAGCTCTCTGCCTTTTCTTCAACTCTTTATCCTCCAGACAAAGCATCACCGCTGACATCGCGATTGTATAGGTGTGGTCATGCTGCGGTAAGCATGTATCTGCAGACCCATGCCAAGCAGCCGAGTTCCACCTCGCACGCCCCTACCCGGCAGGCCAACTCGAGAGCCTCTGGGCATTCTACCCGACTCCTATTGCACATATCTCTCACCAAATCCGAGCCGCAGTCGCCATTGACTGCGAAATGGGAACTGCAAAGTCAGGAGATTCAGAACTTATCCGTGTAACTCTTATTGACTATTTCTCATCCGAGGTCCTGGTTGACAAACTCGTGTATCCCGATGTCGCTATGGAGCATTACAACACGCGGTTCTCTGGAGTCACGAGAAAAGACATGGAGAATGCTCGTAGGTCAGGACAGTGTCTAATGGGAAAGAAGAGGGCAAGAGAGGCGATTTGGAAGTTTGTTGGCCCGCATACGATTGTTGTCGGTCATTCGGCTCATAATGACTTGACAGCGATGAGATGGACACATAATGTTGTGGTTGATACGTGGTTGGTTGAATCCGAGAATAAGAAGGCGAAAGAAGTGGAAGCGAACGCTAAGGCGGAGCGAGATAGAAAAGAGCAAGAAGTATCTCAGACTCAAAGTTCCCCGTCTGAGGATTTGGATAAAGTGCAATAGGCTCAACAACATAAAGAGAGCCCCAAGAAGAAAGTAAAAGGGTCAGGGACACTTTCGTTGAAGACACTGACATGGGAGAGGCTGAGGAGGGAAATACAAACTGCTGGAAGAAAGGGGCATGATAGCCTCGAGGATGCGATCGCAACTAGAGACTTGGCTCACTGGAACGTCCATACGAATTGTTGAGGGTATAAAAGCAACAATGAAAAGCATGCTCTTGCGTTCAGGAATTATAATGGTAGCCTATACAAAACCGGGGTCTTCACACCCACTTGGCTAGTTCGCATTGTACCCTTTCGTACCTTCACCGTGCCTTTAATCTGGTTGGGACGGTACCGTGGGCGTTACGTGTTACAGTACTGTCAAGGGCACAGCGCCGTGAACAGTACGGTACTGACATAGCTATGAGAAGTGCCTCGGGGAGATGAAAACCATCAACATCCTGCGGGGCATTGCTTCATTTCTCAAACAAAGAAATTACAGGCGACCAGAGAGGTAGCTGGAACTGCCACTCTCCTCAACATCTACCTACTGATTCCCCACCAGGATGTTCACGAGCGGGAAAGTAGGTCATCCCCCTCTTGTTTTTGATGGTTGCGATCTCGGTATCCACACCCTCCACTTAAAAGGTGAGTGCAACTCAGATGACGCATAGCCATCTAGACAATGAGGGTAGCCCCCGGCTTGAAGTCACTTCGACGGTGTATAGCCGTCTAGAAATCGAGGGTCTTACCCTGAGATGATGAGGGTCGTCTGAAGGATAGGAGGTTCAGATAGGCTCCCATACCTCGATAATTCTTTGTTTCAAGACCCCACATTTTATATGGCATAGTCACGTAAGTAAGGGCAAGACATATACAGTAGTAATGAGAAGTAATGAGGTATGTGCAAACTCGTGTCTGAAGTCATAACCCTATCCTCACAGCTTCTGCTTCAACAGCAGCCCTTTTGTTTTCATGATTAACCAATAAAATGTTCCTTGCCTTATCATATACTAACTTTTCCTTTGCAGAAAGCTCTATGATTGTTCCATCACAATCGACATCATGCCAAATTTCCCAGAATTCAATCAGATCCCAGGCTATGGTGTCTTCTATCACATCTCGCCATTCCTCAAACTCTTTATAATTTAGAAGAAGATCAATATCTTCGAGCCACCAATCACGTAAACTAGTATCAATTCCTTCTTCCAGGTCACAGAGGAATTGGAAGTCAACTATTTGAGGACGCAAAGGCGGGTTATCAGTAGCTTGGTGCTTATAAATAAGCCTAACCACGTCGTCATCCAGAATCTCAGCCCGTACACAATCACGGAAAAGCTGGTGAGAGATCCAGTCCAGGGGGGCTCTGGCGCCAAACTTTCGTGCAAAGACACCTAGGGTGATGCCGATCTCCCAGGGTTCATGGCGCGGGAATCTTTGCGCGAAATAGCATCGTACTTCGGGAGTGGATCGTACTTCCCAATCGAGTGGTCGTAAAAAGTATTGCTGTTGAAGCCCACGCTCCACCAACGTCTGTAACGAGACCTTGTGTACTATATACTTCTCAGGTATAGCCCACTCGAAAACGACTTCGTGAACGAATTTCCAAGGTTTCGAAAGTTCGCATTTTGCGGCCAGCTCCTTTGCGGAGTGGATCCGAGTAGCATCTTGATCTATAGAGGGTGGGACCTCTATAAAAGCGACCCAAATGTCAGCTGCCGACTCGCCAGCCTTGTGCATTTCAAAAGCACGCTTCAAGGTGTCAACGATGCGATTGCTACTTGATACCAGGGCTGTGGGCTCTGGATTCCATTTCTCGGAATGATTTCGGAACTCTTCCAAGATGGCCGTGTCGGATAACGGATCACCTTTCGAGCCTTTACCGGAGACCAGTTACCGGGCACTGTTATTGGAGTATGTTCGAGTATATATCGTGCGATTTGCCATGGCTTGACTGCCAGACCTATCAAGCTGCAGACATTCGACACATAACCTGCTTATTGGGATTACAGGATGCTTGCGTGGTGGTCGAGAGAGATGTTGGTCGCAGTAGATTTTGGGACTCGGATACTGTGTGCCATCGTTAGTAGGTCCTTAATCACCTTGCAACTCACTTCTGATTACTGTATGAAGATCGGCCTATATGTCGAGACTGCCAGTTTGATGCTGTCGTAGGTTGTAGAGTCGAGGGCGGTTGTGGAATGATGTCAAGTTTGACTAGCACTTATTTCCCAGCTTTGGTATCATGGATGGTGAGGGGGCGGGGAGCCGCATATGGTGGCGCTCAGTGGCGTTGCCTTGGCAAAGCCAGCACATATAAATGGCCATCCTCCCTCGATTCGCGGCGCATCAATTGCACAATACTGGTTGCTCTCATTGGCATTCCAATTAAAATGTTGGATATGATTTCGTGGTTTCGGTCTCGTGCAAAGGACTCTTATTCATTATAAGCCTGTAAAAACTCATAGAACACCTAAGAAGTGGCCACCTGTCCTTTGCCATCGCACACGAGAATTCAATATGGCAACGATCTTTCCCTTTTCCCATGTTGTTTATCGACTCGAAAGGGAAACGTGATGGAAAACAGCGAACTTGACTTGCTGGATAGTGATTGGACGCCGAGTTCTGACTTTTGGGATTCTGACAGCCCCAGAGCCGGGCCTGCAGCTGAAGAGGCCAATCTAGTATCCCAAGAAGCGAGTCAAGCTACTGAACGAGTCGACCAAGCAAGCGGCGAGCATGCATTACCACTTCTCCGACTGAGTGCTTGGGAAAGGAGCAAGCAATATGACAAGTATAAACCTGTATGTATGCACTATAGCTGTCAGTGGAAGCTGTCCCAGCGTGAGAAGATCAGAAGAAGAACCCTTTGTTTTGGGACGTATCCCAATCTCGTCCTAGCTCCGAGCGATTTTTGGAAGGATACCTTCGAAGCACGACTCAAAAGCCTTCTAGAAGACAATGATAAGTTTCTTGGAGATAATTATGCGTGCGAAGAGACGATCATCGATGTACCGGAGTTCGCTTTTGATGTACTTCAGCTTTTTGTTAATGCTCCTCTGAGAGAGTCCCAGAGTGAAGATTGTGTTAACAGCATGAAGATTTGATCGATGAGAGGCCCGTATTATTTCATAGCTACCTTCTGAATGTGGATAGGCTGGAACAAAATGACTTAAGTTGAGATGACTATCACCGTTTCTCGCGGTCCTGCTGCTCCTGCCGCAGCTGCCCCATCTCGTCCCTGTGGTCCCTGTGGTCCTGGCTCTCCTTGTTGCCCCCGCGGACCTGGTTCTCCCTCTGCTCCAGCTTGGCCACGAACCCCATCTCGACCATCTCTACCATCTCTACCATGTGGTCCTGGCTCTCCTGGTTGCCCCCGCGGACCTGGTTCTCCCGCTGCTCCAGCTTGGCCACGAACCCCATCTCGACCATATCTACCATGTGGTCCTGGCTCTCCTTGGTGCCCCCGCGGACCTGGTTCTCCTCGTGCTCCTGCTGGACCCGGTGCTCCTGGTGCTCCAGCTTGGCCACAAGTTCCATCTCGACCATCTCTACCAGGTGCTCCATCTCTACCAGGCGCTCCATCTCGTCCATCTCGACCGAGTGCTCCTAGCTCTCCCGGCAGTCCCCGTGGTCCCCGCTTTCCCCGCTTTCCCCGCTTTCCCCGCTTTCCCCTCCGACTAGTACAAAACAACAAAAGCACTAAAAGAACTCCAAGAATACATCCTACTATAGCCGCAATGCCTCCTCCAGAGATACTATTGGTGGTGCTATGAGCAATGGGTTTGATGATGGAAGTTGTGGACTGAGGCGTTGGTGATGCAGCCTGTTCAGTCGGGTTAATCTGCCCATTCCCTAACTGGATGATTGTTGTATAGGTGGAATAGATATTGGTAACACTAAGCGTAATAAAATAATCTGACGTTACGGCCTTTGCTTGAAGTATGTACGCTGACGTGAGGCTATCGCTTGGGAGCGAGGCTATGAACATGACAACGATTAAAAAGCAGAGGCTGTAATATAAAACGCCGTAAAGATACTAAACTATAAAGCAAGCGGTAGCTAAAAACATTAGGATAGGAGACATAGCTAGAAGAGAGGGGTGGAAAAATCTGCGATCACAATACAGCTATATTGAGGGCGCAAGTTGGACAACCATACGTTCGTGGTAGGTGTCATGCAGCCTCAAGATTTCCTCTTTAAGCGTTCTGCTTCTACCCTTGTACACATCTATCCACTTACATCTTAATCATACTCGCAGAGTGTGATCATTTTCAAGCGGCCGAGCCTCACTCAACCTAACTAGGCGATATGTCCGTCATGAACCCTTATCTTACACGCTCCCACCCAATCACAAGGAGGCTGGTTGGCCTAGCTACATTCAGCGAGGCAGACGGCGGGGAATGATTTGAGGGATAAAGTAAGTGCCAAGAAATAAGCACAGCTTTCCAATCTCCAATCGAATCGGACGGTTGGCGTTTTTTGGCGAATCCGCTGCTCGATATCACGGAGACCGCTCAATTCTCGAATCAGTCGTCACTTCGTTTGAAGTAGACTGCGGTTGCATGGTGGCAGATTTAGAGCGGAACTTCATATGGATGCCAAAAATGTGAGGAATGGTTTTGCAACTACACTACCTTCCCTCCTCATTCGGCTGCCTGACACTGGCGCATCCGTTACGCCGGCGCTGAAAAGGGAACTATAATTTAACTTAGTTCAAACGAGAGATACATTTTGTATAGTATAGTTTGATCTCTACTACGGAGAAGAAGTAAACCGAGAGCTAATTAACGTGTATCAAAGCTGGAGGCTTCTCTTTGCAAAACTGGACTTCTTTTGAAGCATCGCGATATGCAATCAAAGTCCAAAATCAAAACAAAAAAGATGAAAAGAAAGTCGGCTAGGTAGTTGTACGCTTTTCGTAAAGTATTAAAGGGTTAAGAAATCGTCTCGTGAATGCTTTTTGCGTGATTTTAGAGATGTTGCTTATGCTTTAGCTTTATTCGACAGATCTTGCCTTAAAGCTAATTCTTTTCTTTGATATAAGCTAAATGCTTTCGCTTAAAGTGCTTTGTTAAGTTTCCTGGATTAGCAAAATTGTAAGTATATTTTTTAAATAGCAAGCTTTGCTCCTTTAAATAAAAGAAGCAAGTGATGATTTTTTTTAATAAACATTAATAGCATAGCATTGCTTAATGCTTGCTTTTTGGATTAAGCAACCACTAGCTAGGAATTCGTTTCCTTTAAAAGCATTAAGTTTATTTTTTGCGTAAACAACCTTTTGTATGATATAGCAGCAATCCTTTCATTTTAAAAGTAGCAATAAGTAGCGATTGCATTAATAGCTGCATTGCAATAGCAAAACTTTTTTTCGATAATTATATTTGAGAATATTATTATTATCTTTATCAAGCATTTTTGAAGCAAAGGCATCTTATTATTTTAATTTAAAGTGATCTTTACATTATAATTAAATTTAAGCTTAAAAAGCTGCCGCTTGATTTTATCGATTAGATGTTTCAAATCTTAATGCTTTTAAATGTGCTTAAAAAGCGCAGCTTTTAGTTGTTGCCTAATGTTAAAAATTGCTTAACTAATGATCTGATATTTTGATTATTATGTTGCTATGCCCTAAAAATAATGCTTTCACTTCTTTCGCTTTATAATAAGGTAGAAAATAACGAGATCTTAATTAATAAACAATAATTCTTTTAGCGTAAGTTATTATAGCTAATCAGAATCGATTTAACAAATTATCTGACAAGTTGCCCGCATCAGGTCGCGTTAAGATTCATAGCTGGAGATAATAGCTTGCATATTAATAATAATTATTCAGCGAAAGTAATATTTAATAAAGATGTTAATCTTTGCGTGTTGCATTATCATATTCTAAAGCACGTCGCTTACGTCACCTATCAGTTTATAATTAGTATAGCGCATTGCGAAGTTGCAAAGAAATAATATGGTATGTATCGCTTTAGTTGAAGGCGTTACTTACACCGTATTAGAAGTAGTATAAATGCGTGATTTGCGAAAACCTAATAAGTACGTTAAGCTGCTTTATTTACTTCAAAAGAATTATATATAGCAATAGCTAGTTGGGCGAGATTTCCCAATTATAAAGCGATTAAATAAACTTATAAAAAATAAGGATATTAGCTATTTTGGGCTTTAAATGCAAAAGCAATTGCTCATATTCAAGCGGGATATCCAACTTATTAATCCTTTTAGCTAATATGAGGTTTGAAACTAAAAACGCATTATCGGCAAAAATAAGACTTAATAAAGCAACATGCAAATTAAAAATTAAAAACAGATTGAAGATAATCTTTAAAAGTAGAAATATATTCTTAGCTTTTATATAAATCGTAGGTTTTAGCTAGAATGGGAGGGGAGCAGGCGGAGGAAAGCCCAAGGTTGGACTTACGCATCTTTCGTGCCAAAAAACTTCTTCATAAATTCGCATATGAACTTGATCAAAATCCGATGGGGCCCATCATCAAAGTCCTGAAACAAGGTCATTACAATATCATAATAGCGCAAGTTTAAAAGCGCTAAAAGTTAATTTACAGAAATAATATTTAATAAATAAAAAAGATTAATTGTAATTTGCTATCGATTATGTGTGTACCTTTGCTTCGTCGTAATTAAATTAATCTGTAAGATGCTTGTAAAATCCTTGATATATATTATAATATTATTGCGCTTTTTTATTAATAAGCTATACTTTTTCGCTAACTTCTTAAAAACTTATAACAAATATTTCATTAGCTCTCATTTATATTGATTTGATTTAGATTTGAGCGTGTAAGAAAGGTACTTACTTGATGCATGTAACAATTCATTTTCCTTTTAATCTTTTCTTTAGTCGCTTGTTTGTATATAAGTTAGAAAATCTTTTAATATGTTTTAAGCGTGCTAATAAATTGAATGCTTGCAAGCTTCCTTTTACTTTTCCCTTAACGTTAATTTAATATTTATTTAAAGAAAGCCTTAAAGATATGGCAAAAAACAACTTATATCACTTAAGCAAGATCCTTTTATATATATTTGCAATACCTATAAAAAGGTGTTAAATTAGCAAGTTAATAACATAAGATAGCAAGCAAAAAAAGATTTGATGCTTATCAATTGAAATTTCCTTTAATTATATTTAGCAAAAGAAGATTATTATCATTATAATCTTTATCTTCATTTTCGAATTCGTTAAAATTATTCTTTTGATTAAGGTAATACTTTAATAAGTGAGCGTTTTTCTTTCCAGCAAGCTACTTCAGATCGGGCAAGTTTGCCTTATTATTATTCACATCAATATCAATATCCGTTAGCTCGGTTTTAACGTCAATCCCCTCTTGCCCATTTTTTATATTAAAGCAACTCTTAATATCTAATCCATCGCTATTAAAAAACGAGCTTGATATTGGTGGTAATTAGCAACGATGTATATCAACTAATATAACTAAAAGGGACAACAGCTAAGGCAGTTAAAGGTAAAGAAATAATGAAAATGTGAAGAAAAAGCTTGCAACTTAAGCAATAAAAGCTAGAAGGGGGGGAGAAGAAGTAAAGCGAGGGATAATAATTATTGAATATAAGAGATTTAAAAGAAATATGATGGAAAAGGAAGAGAAAATAAATAAAAATAAAAGATAATCGCCATCTTAGGCCATCTAAGGGATAATGGGCAACTGTTTTTTGCTCCTCTTTTTTAAGAAAATATTAAATAAGGATCAGATGAGAAAAGTGATTTTCCAAATGATGACTTAACCCACTCGGTTCTTAGAGCAAGGGTTTTTATCGCCGTGCCGCCTTGGTCATAAGGTATGCGGGCACTTAGGGCAACACGAGATTTTAGCAAGTCGGCTGCGGAAAACAGCAATCAAACCTACTGAAAATAGCAACCAGTTTGCCGTTTAGTTATTAAATTAAATATATTATAAGATTAAATTAACTACTTCCTTTATAAAGTAATTTAAATTTTTTTACTATAATATAATTTATATATCAAGAAATATCCGGAAAGTACTTAATAAAATCTGCTCTAATAGAGATTCTAGTTGATTTTTTAATATTTTAAACGCTGAGGTATCTTAATCTTAAAAGCCAGATTACTATTGTAAAATGCTAATACAAAATGCTCGAAAACAAGGGAAAGGG